>CAJPEX010004114.1:0-23908 GCA_905338405.1 Notodromas monacha
AGCCAGCAAGGCTCATCTTGGACAATGCAACTACCCTCCAAACAGCTTGGCCATTCCTCCTCCAGGCCAGAAAACTACAAATGAAACAAAAAATAAGAGGAGTGAGCTGGTCTTTTAATGCTGCAAGAGCTCCCTGATGGTGTGGTGGGTTCTACAAAAGATGTGAATGATGTGACCCATTGATGATTAGCTTGCTGGAACCTTCAGAGGGATCCCATTTAAAAATGATGACACCTTAATGGCTGGCATCACCTACATTGAAAGGATCATAAATTCCCACCATTTTACAAATACATATCCAGGGAAATGGACAATCCCATGCCTTTAACCTCATTAATGTTCATCAATCCACATCAGGGAGATCCTCTTTATGACTCTCTCCTATACAGACCCACCCCAATCCAGTTCCTACAAAGTACCAATTTGGACATTATTGCAACTGCCAAACTTTGGATTAAGACAATGAGACACATATAGGATAATTTCTCCCATATTTACCTCAAGGAACTTGCAACATTACCCACACAATGTGGAAAAGGAACACCTTTAGAGCCCATTGCTGGAAATGAGCTTCCAGTTGTTTTCTGGTAGCAGACAATTTCCAATAGAGACACAGGGGTTATTTTGTAAAAACAACAGGGGAGAGATTCAGAAACAATAAGAGACTCTGAAGAAGGTCAGAAATGTTGTTTCTGTGCAGGCGTGAGAGCCTGTGCAACTGCCAAAAACCACAATGAAAATAAATTCGCTGCCATGAGAGTAATAATAAAGTTGAAAAGGGGGTCATAAAAACTCCAACAGAAAAACTGATTTGGCAACAAGAAAGACAAGATTTACTCTCTATCCACCATCCAGAAGGCAGAAACGCCTCCCCCGGAGGTTGGCTCACGGTCAAGCTTTCAAAACTTGACCTTTACATTAAAACTCTCTGCCTCCGCACAAATTGCACCCATTTTTGTGGGAAAGAAAACCCAGATGTTGCTCCACAATGATGGGCTTTAAAATCTCACCTAATCCTAAGCAATGATTTACTATCTCTGCCTCAATATTTGAAAAACAATTGCCAATGGAAAAACCATCCCAATTAGCGGATACAGGTATGAGAACCTTGGAAAAAAGCCCAAAGAACCCACAGTTTGAAAAAGGTTCCTGATGTCTGGAAGTTCAACCTTTTAATTGGCATTGAAGTCTCATTTTTTCCCCCCAATTTTATTGTGTAAGTCATTTTTTCTGACCCATCTGTGACAAAAACAAAGAGCTTGTGCTTTTCTTGGGACTAGAATCACTTGGTCAGTTGGGCCGCAACCAATTGCTGTGTCTGAATTTTTTGTTACACCTTCCAAACCCTTCCATCTTCATCAAAACTTGCCAACTCAATATGTGCGTGCAACCCTTGATTTTGCCCACTCTGATTCCAGAACTAATGTAGACATGATTGCTAGATAGCTAGAAGACCTCAAACCCCTTTTCAGATCCTGTACCCAAGACTTGAGACAAACCCAAGCCCACAAATTTGTCCATTAGATGGATAATGAGGTCCTGCACTTTCTGAAAAGAACTGGCTGAAAAAGAAAGTGGGAAAAAGTAAAAAGGACAATGGAATTTTTAGATAATAAACTATCTATATTACATACCCCAACATATGTTCAAAAGGGTGAGCACTTTATCTTGTACTGCTGCATTTTAAATCAGCCTGGGCTCTAAAGGGATTTGTCCCCAGGAGATCGTCCTACTTGTCCAGTCTCAAGAGATCCTCCACTTTTGGAGTGCTGTTCTCCCTCTGAAAGCACTAATTCTGCATCCTTTGGTCCATCTGGTTCAGCAGGTTTCAATGGATGACCACTGTAAATATAGTTAGCCAAAATGCAGAAGCAGAAACAGCAAAAACTGTTAGCATGTGCTTATGCAAATGTATATACCTGCAATACATGTCTGCATAATTGTGAGAAAACGCCTCAAACTTGTCCTCCAAAATTTTGTTACATTAATTGGCAGAAGAGTGTCCAAGAGGTAATCTTTTTTAGAGGCAGGTTCCTTTCTTTTGCTCTAAGTTTCTAAGTATAACCATGCACAAGAGAGAGAGAGAGAGAGAGAGAGAGAGAGAGAGAGAGAGNCGCCTATTTATTGTTGTGATATCGAACTTATTTGCAGGTGTTTAGAGAGAGAGAGAGAGAGAGAGAGAGAGCAGCAAACACAAAGCCAAAGCAGTTAATATGTGCAAACATTGAAATTAACCTTGTGAATATTTTTTAGAAAACTGAGGAAAAGGGTCTAACTTTGGCTCTGACAAACTTGACCAACCACAGATGTGGCTCCAGCTCTGCCTGGCTCCAGCTCTGGCCAGTACCATTACCAAAATTTCAACAGCAGTCCATGGGTCAAAATTGGCCTCAAGATGGGCCACCCAATCTTTTAACCAAATCAAAAAATCCATCCAACTTGGGTTGACAGCAACCACAGGGCCACAGCAGAAGCCAAAGGCACCATGGTCCATGGCACCCTGGTGACAACAGGCACTGAGAGATCTCCACAGGAGGCTCAGTGGTGGTAGTAGTTAATGTCACCACAGTTGAATAATTTTTGTGTAGCCACTGAAAAGATAATAATATAGTAAGAATGGTCAGTCAAAAAGTAATTTAAATGTTCTGTGCTTCTGTCTTTTGTGTGAAAAAGAAAACTCCAAAGAAAAAGAGGAAAGGAAAGCATTAGTGTGTTATATGTGTTGTTCTACTGTCTCTCCTACAGTCTACTTTCTGTTGCTGTTTGTTTTGCTGAAAATTGGAAAAATGCCAGCTAACCTGTTGGTATAGCAGTCTTTTAGGTCTACCTTACCCATGGCACAACCAACTGGTCCATGCCTTCTTGACATCCAATACACATCACCAGACACTCCACATTCACCCTCTGGAAAAAACCACAAAAGTTCTCCCTAAGGCACCAAGGTTTCCTCTCATACTTTCTGGAAACCAAACCTGCAGTCCAGCATGGGGCATGCAGTCCAACAACAGCAACTGGGCAATGAATGTTGCCTCCTGTCTGAAAGCCACTGCTTGCTCAATGTCTCCACAGAAGTTGCTGCACTCCAGCCCCTTGATGTGGCAATCAGCCTCTATCCAACCAACACCATGGCCAACAGCCCCAATAACACAGCCAGTCAAAGGAATGCCATCTGTGAAAAATTGAGAAAGAACACAATTTATATTTTTCATCACTTTGAGATTTTGCAACTTTGGAATACTCACTTTTTTCACTAGTAGAAAATCCACTTGAATCTCCCAAAGTCACTCAACAATAGCCACAGGAACCACTGACAAAACTGGTTGCAAAACAGTAAAGAAAGTGAGTGACATCTGTAAAGATTTAAAAATAGATCAGACACTATTTTATGACCTGAAGAATAATGATAATCCAAGGCATGATTCCTAACTCCTGAGGCTCTTCTTGCATTTCACACACAAAACTCAGTGCTGCAATAACCAACCAATTACATTCACACATAGGGAATGTCCAAAACAAATACAAGACATTGAACAACACTGCACAAAGAAAGCCAAATCTAGCATAAGTAGGCCAATCCAAACTTCAAATCGTGGTCCTTGGTCATTGTCCAGGTCAAAATCCTTGCATAACTGTCCATATGGTAGCTGTACTCAACAATGAAATTATGGATGCATGAAGAAATGCATCTTCATTTTCTTCAACAGATTTTTTTCTGTGGTTACTCTTGAAAGAGATAGTGGATCTGAGGATAGCAAACAAAAAAGTTATTCATGTTCACAGTAAAATTTGCTCCTGCAGGATTCAATGAAGGTGCTGTCATACCAGCAAATTTGGGCAAGAAGACAAGATTATCTCTGTATTTTTGAATGGAGCCAAACCCTAATATTTCTCTAAACTATTCTCTCTGTAGTGAATTTATTTAGAAGAATTATTAATTTTTTAAAAATCACAGGGTTTTTCTTTGTATATGCATTTGCAATGGAATCCTGAAAACAAATGGAAATATAACACTGCTCTAAATTTGTTCATGATTATTGGGACTTTTGGATAATCTATTGAATAAATTGAGTAACAACTGCTGCAGGAGTCTTGCATCACTTCTCCACAAGAGCTGCTTTGGCTATTTCTATCCATTCCAGATAAGCAGTGACCCTGGTTGCAACTGCTGGCTTATTGGTGCAACAAGTCGGACCATAGCTTGCCTGACGTGGGGAACGTTTAACTCTGGCAGCAGCAGGGGTCACCCTCTCTGATGTTTTCCAGACCAGTTGGTTCCACAGCCAGCTCAGACAGGAAGTCATTGCACCAGTTTTACTTGGTTCTTGTCCTGGAACTGCTGGGTCAGTTTTTCTGGATGTCAAAGGTGTTGAGGTTGGTGAAGATTTGGCTGTACTTGTTCCACTGATTGCTGTGGTTGCCATGGAAGTTGATGAAGTCTTCATCATGGTTGTTGGCACTGCTGGCATTGTTGTTGTGGTGTTGGTGGTTGGCACATCTGTAGTGCTGGTAGTTGGCACTGCTGCAGTGGTGGTGGTGGTTGGTACAGCTGTAGGGGTGGTGGTAGTTGGCACATATGTAGTTGTGGTTGGCACTGCCGCAGTGGTGGTGGTGGTTGGCAGTGCTGTAGAGGTGGTGGTGGTTGGGGTGGTTGTAAGTGAAATACACGTATCACATATTGGGTGATCTGTGTCGTCAGTGAAGGAAATAATGCCCACCAGAATGGCAGATGAACCTTTTCCAATCACCAATGGGCCTCCAATGTCACCCTGTATCACAAAACAGATAAAAGCAACAACAACAAAATAACTTCAGGACAGACTGCATGGACAAAAGATGTTTTGCCCAATGAAAAGGATGGCATATCACTCAGCACCTTAAAGAATGTTGCATACGTACATCACAAGCTAGGTTCATTCCTGGTGGTCCACCAAAGCAAATCTGTTTTGCAGAATCAAACAAATTTGAAGCACAGCTCCATGCAGACGTGCACGTTGAGGCATCCCTGATGGTGATTTCAGCATAGAATGTATCCTTATTTGTTTCTGTGTAATAAAATATGGCATAATTTAAGCTTGAGCCAGGACGTTTCACTCATATAAGTTTCTGCATGGTTCATTTTGTTTCATGACGTTGGCCCCATTCTAGGTGTGCTTTTTTTTTTATTCCACACCCACAAATATTATCTGTCATAACTGTCCTTCACGTTCTTTAATGTGCTGACAAACACTCCAGGTCAAGGCTTTTCAAAGGGTGGTACAGCACATGAAACTGGTGGTAATCCAGTGGTTGCCATGTGGTACATGCCCTTTGTCCCCAAAAATATCAAAAAATAGTTTGATAGGAAAAACCCACCCTTAGCTACAACAACTCTCCAAAAATTACAGCTCATATAATCACCATTTTCCATATTTTCTTTTCCCCTTTTGTGAAATTTTCACCAGGAAAATTTGTTTTTTTGCCTAATTTCTCCTTTCTCTGGCATAAATCACTGTATTACATAGTAATTTTGGATGCATTTTTACGTTATTAAAATAGTGCGTGTCTTCTGCTCAATGCTGCATGAATAGCTGGTGACCTGTGCAACAAAGTTTTTTCATTCTGGAAATTATTTCTTAGATTCGCAGAAGAGGGCAGAAAGGTATTCAAAGCATTGTTATCCTATTTCCTTCAATTTAATATTAATTTAAGAATAACTAAGGATAAAAATGATGGGGAACATTAGAGTGTCTACTCTTGAGATTCTTAACTCCTTGGTTGCAGAGGAGTGCTTTGCTGACAATGCAAGACTTATCAAGAAATAACAGACAGGCTCTTCATGCATCAAGGTTCTTTTATTAGATCTATTTTGACAACTTGATACACCAAGACAATACATCTGGAGGGAAGCCTGAAAACGGAACTCTGACTCCTGAGAGGATTCAATGATCAACTGATTCTATCAGTCTGACACTGGGGTTATAGACTTCAAAAATGCTGGTTCCTAGACTTGGGACAAGAGTTTAATAGTATGCAGTTAAACCTGCTTTTGAATCAAGGGGTGGAGAAAGCACTTGAACTGAGCACAATTCTGACCATCTAGGGTGCAGAGATTTATGCATTTAGGATAGTCATCTCTTGAAACACTGCTTCAAGTGTCTGGGCAGACAGCAGAAATTTATTGTTGGCTGAAGTTTACCATAGATTCATGAGCTGATTTCAAGAAGGGAGCACCACAAAAGGTGCTGGTGGGAAAATATCACCTCAATTGGTGTTTATGGAACTTTGCACAGAGGCAAAATGCTGCAAGTACAAAAATGCTATTTGTAACAATCTCCCCACACAACAAAGAAAAAGTGTGCTTTTTCTCCCTTTGTGTAAAATTCATTCCAGGTGTAATTTTTTCAGGCCAATTGGTTTTCAATTCCCTCTCATGCTCATGTATATTCAAACAGAAGAGGACAAATACTGCTGCGCAGTACAGCCATATATAAACTACTGCTGAAACAATTACTGCCCCAGAAAAGTGTTTCAGTTGATTGCAGAACTTTTTTGGAGAAGTTTGGTAGGAAATTTTCACAAAACAATTTTTTTAACAGTTAAGAGTTTTTGGGAAAATTGGGAACGCAAAAATGAATGGTTTGAAATTATGGGTGCCTATTCTAGCTTTTCTTCCAACAGTAACTGCAGAAGAGACATGTCAAATCTCCAGGGAAACATACATTTGTAAAGATTTATGCAGAACGGGTGTTCAACAGGCAATGGAGTATAATGGAAATGTCATGCTAAATTGGCCCATTTTGGATTTCAACTGTGCTGCATTCAACAAAATAAAGGCAAGTCATAAAAAGAGCAAAAAATAACAAAAAGTGTACTCGCAAAAAAGGACACATTTTGTTTCACAGAAGGTTTTTGTGAAAGGAGAAGTCATTTGTCTAGGGTTGTCTCCTAAGGTTTATATTGACAGAGGGGGTTGCAAGTTGCTGTTCAGCAGTGTGAGTCCTGAAGCAAAACAATTGTCCAATGCTTTAAGTGCAGAGAAGGGGGTGTTAGCAGATGCTCCACCCCAGTTGTTTTGGATTTTATGAACACAACTCAGGCTTCAGAAGTAACTTTTTTGATGAGCAGTCCAATCCCAGAGTTCTTGACAGCAACAAGTGCCACTACATGGAGTATTCAAGGAGTAAATTTGGTGTTGATTCCAACTTCTATTCTGGTTGTTTTGTTTGAAGAAGAAGTGGCAAAGAGTAATCTTCCCATGATTCCGCCAGCAGTTGCAAGCAGTAATTTGAGCAGTATTCATAAAGTTTTGCAGACAATTCATTGATAAAAAAAGAAGCAGAGTGAAAGGAATTGGCAAAAGAACATACAATTTTAGCAAATGGCATTTTAGTTGGATTGGCATATGCAATGGCTGATGCAGTTGTTATGGGAATTGCGGGAATTGGAGTTGGTTTGGGATACTATGTATGGAGGCATAGACAAGCAAGCGTGAGTTCAAGTTCATGGATACTTGAGATTTTTCAAAGAAATTTAGATTTGGCATTATAAACACAAAACATTTGCTTTTTAACTTTATAAGGTGGTGAGAGGAAGTTATCACAACGTCAAGTTTTGTTTGTTGGAGAATTTAAACATTTGATTATGCTGGCATGGAAATGGTTGATTTGGGGCCATCAATTAATCCGGGACCATCAGATTTGACTACAAGCAGAGTAAAACTTTCTAAAGAGGATGTGGCAAAATTTGAGCGAGAAAATAAAAATACTGAACTGTGCATGCATTTTTGCTGTATGCCAAACATTCCGGAATATTAGGTAAAAGAAACTATGGTTGAAAATGAGAGGGCATGATAGAGTAAAACCAGGTACTCTGGAGAGTGTCCTGACAAGAAGAACTGTAAAACTGGTTCAAAAGTCCATTCCAAGATATGTGAAGGAATATATGGATCTACTGTCATGTATTGGCATAAAGTAAATATACCAAGCCTTATGGATATTGAGGAAATGATGATTAGTGGGTTAATTTTAAATTCGATTTTTGCTGAATATTCAAAATAAAGTTATGTTTGATTTCTAGAGTTGGGAATTCATCCAGCACATGTCATGAATTGCCGGCTCTGGAACTATCATTGCCTTCCAATATGAGGCATTTCATGTTAAAAAGCAAAGCTGTCAAAATCTTTTGTTGGGCAAAAGTATAACTGTACAGTACAGTACAGTATAACTAGTTTTCCTGATGTTGCCCTGATGGACACAGGATACCAAAGGTACCTGAAGATGCACCAAGGTGAATAAAAAATGAATAATGGTGGAAAAAGACATTATTGCTGATGTTTTTTAAAATATACGTTTGCAGCTTTGCATCAAAATACAAAAGTAATGTACCTTGCTCTGCTAGAGGACAACTATCAGCACTGTATGACTGTTCATGAACAATAAGTGTGCAGGATTGATCCAGAAGAAGCAAAGCAATTTTATAAGGAGGTACAGCAGATGACTGGAATTTTGTCAAGTTATGACTTCATGGACAAGGATGGTTATAGGTTACTTGTTCAGAAAATGTCTGCATGCAAAGCAAAAATTTGGAGCATAGTGCAGAGTATGTCAGGGGCTAATGAGCCTCTCTGGCAAAGCTTGGATTTTGATGGTAGGAAATCAAATGAAGTTTGTAAACACAACTGGCCTTGTGTGGGCCTAATGTCAATACCTCAATCTTCAGTTTATGTCAGTCAGGTGTTTCCAAATATAACAAATGTCTCCACACAAATAAATGTTGGAGCTCTTCTTTCAGCTGAGTTCAAACTGCAAGTGACTCCTTCCTTCCTTGATTCTGCTCAGCTCCTGGTCCTCATCAGTGGAAAGTTTTGGTCAAGGCCTTCCACTGATGTGTGAATAATCTTTGTGTACACAATTCCAGTTAGCTTCCTTTGATCCCAGGGCTGATTCACCATAGTAGAATGAGCCCTGGAGATCATTATCTCCAAGGCTGGCCTGTTGGTGGTTTTCTTGGAAAACCTGTTTCCTTTTTGCACAGTTATTTCTTTTGGTAATTCTTTTCCTTTTCAGGTTTCAAATTTTCCCCAATACAACAGGGACAATGGGGCGTTTTGTATGCCACGTTGTCTGTTGTACTCTACTGTACCTGTCTTGCTTGGGGCAACATCTACTCATCCCAAGCTATGTTTTGAGTCTGTGGGCAACATCTCTTCAACCCCGGACAAAACCCCTCTTGGTTTCACCTGGCTTGCCACCAGATGGCAAGACAGGCAAGACCAACTGACTGGTTGGGGTTCCAGGTTGAATGATGGCGGCGCGCATGCACTGGCCTCCAGAAACTTCTGGATTGTTTGGCGCACGGCGCAGGTCCAATGTCAAAGATGCAAGTTCCATGAATCATCCTTCAGGGGATGAGGAGAGATGCCCAGATTGCTCCAGAAGAATCCATCTTGCGCCACTGCACAGATGGTGTAAGATCTTCAAGGTGTCAGGAGGTGACAGGTCCAGGGCAATGTGCGCAGATGCGTGAATTGGGTTTGTGAGGGCGGTCATTGTCCAGTCAGCTTGGCTACAAGTGTTTGCATGTGTTTTTTGAAAAAGCGTTGGAGAGGGTTTTGATGGTGCAATGACACAGTTTGCTCAAGTGACGTCCGTTTTGCGGGCGTGGACAGCATCTCCCATTTGATCAGGACTGGGACACTGGCATGCCCAGAAGGCAGGCATTGTTTTGCCAGCTGAGCTGTGTTTGTCTTTGAGTTTTTTGCATGATGTGCAATTGTGCACGTACAGACAAGAGATAGGTATTGGCCAATTGTGTGCATCAACGCTACTCAAAGGGTGTCCAAATACTGCCATCGTGGCTACTTTTTGATCACAGATTCAGAGTGTTGTTGTTGGTGCTGACAGGAGGTATGGTCTCTCTGCTCAATTGGTATTGACTGAGTTTGTGTGTGCAGCCTGTGGTGTTGACGTGGCTGACTTTGTCTACTTTGACTTTGGCACTTTTTTGTTTGGTTCCTGCAGACTTTGAGTGTGTTGTACCAAATGAAGCGCAGTCATCACACTATGAGTGAAAAGAGCTCAAATGACAGAGGTAATAGATTATTATATTTGTGCATTTGAGATAGAATAATAAGAATTCCTTTTTTGTGTCTGATTTGCAGGTGTCAAGCTGAGCAGTTGCAGCTCAGTAGACCTGCTGGAGGGTCCTATTGAGGACTTTGCCGGAATGGATCCCTTGTCCAGTGGGACTGGTACATCAAGTGAAGCTGGACCATTGAGCAAAGCTGGACCATCAGGTGAAGCCAGACCATTGGGTTTGAAGCAGCGGCGCGTCAAGGGAGGAGGGGTGCTGATTATCCCAAGCAGCATTGAGGACCTGATTCCGATCCTTGCTCAGATGGATGCCAATCAATGGCAGCATCTGCACCTATTCATTCCAGCTGTTGATACTGCAGTGTGTGCAGAGGTGACACAACGCAGGGTGGAATGTGATGCCCTTGCAGAAGTCCAGGAGATGAAGGTGGCAGAGGGGCAGCTAGAGGGGCTATGGACTTGAGCGGCAGCAGTAGACAGCAAATACCGCCAATTGGAAGCACAGGTCCTGGTTGATGAAAGGCAGATTTGGTAGTGGAAAGCAATGAACATGGCTGTGGAGGAGTGTCTCCAGGAGGCTTTTGCTGCACGCACGGCAATTGATGAGAGTCAATTGCGCTTGGTGTTTGTCTATGGCAGTTGGCTGATTTTTGGAGTTCCAAAGGAAGGGATTGAGTTGAATGGTATGTACAGCAACAACACAAGATAGATTATGAACAGGTGAATAATTGTTTGAATCCTTTGGATGTTTGCAGGGCTTGTCAAGGTCTACAAGGTTGCAGGGGAGCCAAAGCTCTCCTTTGCTTTAGAACATGAGGATCTGCTGAGATTGTGGTTGGAGGAATTTGACTTGGGTGACATTGCTGCAGCAGAGACGGCCTCCCCTGGACCAGATCCAGTGTCAATGGCCCAACTGCAGGTTGCTCTGCAGAGATGTGAAGAGATGGGCAAGCCGGTTGGATCAGAGTCAGTGGGAAGTAGAGCGCCATTGGTGATGGAAGTCAATGCTGACAAGGGGACTTCTAGAGAGGGGAGTGCTGCCCTGCAATTGAACATTGGACAGTCCACCCTCAGCGTATTTTGTGCATTTTGTGAGTTTTTTGACAAAGAGGTGTTTGCAGGATGTGTTTTGTAACTGCTTTCTTCATGCAGGTTGACAAGTCCTAGGGTGGTGGGAACAGAACCCTGAGGACATTGAAGCATATGTGACAAATGTTACTGAACGTACATGTCAATCACAGAGGATGTGGTTTCCAAGGTGCAAGGACAGCATCTGCCAATGCTGGAGACTGCAGTGCAGGACATGAACTATTATGGCAATGGTAGGCCCCAGACTGGAACTCCAGATGAAGGTTGTCCAGGTGTCGCAAGAGTGGGCCTATTTGGTGACTCATTGGTGTGCCCGTGGGTGGTGACAAAGAAGGCCTTCTTCACTCGCGTGGGTCCTGGAGGAGGAGGAGAGAATGTGTCTCCAGTTTTGGACTTCACTCATCTGACAAAAGATATGCCGCATGATGTCTATCAGGTTGGTATGAGTTGTGATGTTTGGAAGAGTGATGAGTGGTAATTCAATGTTGATGTTCCTTGCAGTATGGAGCAAGTGGTGTGAGTGCTATAATTGGTGCATTGCAGAACATCTGTGATCTGCAGGAGGTGTTTGATTGCATGTATGCAGGCCTCAACTTAAACAGGGAGAAGTTCCAATTCATGCACTTGTGCATTAGGATTTGAACAAACAACATCAAGTTGATGTGCTTTGCCACGGACGACACCAAATTTTTGTTGTTCTTCAATTTCTTTGAGGCGTTGAAGACTTCTTTCCAATGTCTATCAAGGATTTTCCAGTGCCCCATTTTTGCCTTGGGGGCATCATTGCCTGGAGTGTGGAAGGGATCCACAACAAAATTTTGTGTGGATGGTAAGTGGTTCCCATGCTTTCCATTTCATCAGGACGATGGGAAGAGGCTCAGCAAGGAACAACAGTTGGAGGCAGGTTCCATGTGCCACGCGTTGTTGGATTGCCTGTTGAGGCAAGAGGTGGGGCAAGTCCATGCAGATGAGGAGACACCTAGATGGTGGGCACTGCCAAAGCCACTGGAGTACTTGGTGCAGTTTTAAAAAATTTCATATTCCAAGAACAAGAATTTTGGGCACCTGTCTTCACGGGTGTTTTTGGGGTTTGCCTGTGACCATGTCCTTTGTATTACGTTTGCTGTAATGAGCACTACCAGTCAAGGTGGTGTAGAAGTTTTGTCTGTCGGGGGGAAGGGCCCGTCTGGAAGCCTGATGGAACTGCAACAACTGGAAAAGCTCTGTCCAAGGTGCATTGGCATTACAGAAGGATGCAACAGTACTTGTGTCCAATAAAGGAGAGTCTTGGAGGAGTGAAGCTTTGTTCCACTGGCATTGTGAAGAATCCCTTTGATGAGTATGTTTGTTATGATGATGAGGTTTGATGTGTGATGCTAACTTTCTTCTTGTGTGGTTTTCCAGTGTGGAGTCATCTCTGGATGGAGATTTTGAGGAGACCTTTGCTCCCAAATTGACTTGGTTGGCAAGGACAAGGGTTGCAGACCGGATTGCAAGGGGGTACAAGCCCCATGGATGTGTTGTGCATGTCAAAAGTTGGGGAACAGATGGTTGTAGCATCCGGTACTTTGTTGCAGTTGTGGCTAGTTGGTGGTCACGGACGTGTTCAGGTTGGGGCAGACAATGTTGAGGTCATAAGGCACCTGATGTCCAAGGGCAGTAAGATGTTGATGGAATTTTGTTTGAAACTGAGGCCTTTTCCAGTGTGGTGTAAATATTTTTGTCAGTTATTGATGACAATGATCCTTTGTTTGAATCAAAACAAAATGAGTTGCTGGAATTGGGTATTTCTTGAAAGTTGCGGGTATAAAGTTTGGTGATGGTTGGCAGTGGCCCTTCTTGTATATAGGATCTTTGACGGAATTGATGGGTGATTTTTGTATGGGTTGCTGAATTTCAATGAAAGTTGCTGAATCTCTTGTTTGAAACGACGGGTATATTGGTCCTTTTTTGATGGTTGATGATGTTGGTCTCTTGTTGTATTTGACAGATAAACAAAGTGCCTGAGTTGAAGTTTCTTGAAATCATTCCTTTTGGGTTGTAGTGATGGAGTTGTTTGTCATTTCATCCATATCCTGAATTTTCAGGGGGATAAGGTTGTGGATGGATTGGTTGGGTAAGATGTGAGGCATTGATGTACCACCAGCATTGTAACATCTGCTGGACATCAATACATTGACAGACCAAATCTTGTGATCCCTTGGACTTTGATGAACCTTGAGAATTTTGCAGAGTTTCCATTTGAGACAAGCCATTGGTGTATCATTATGGAAGGTACTCTGCTTGAGGAGAGCAATTTGCCCTTTCTTTAGCTCAAGGTAAGTTTTTGACTTCTTATGGTGGTCCACAGGGGATTTTTGTAATGTTGCTACGTAGCCATCGTAGAAGGATTTCCATAGTGCGCATACAATAGCTATGCAAAACTTTGCTTGCTTGGTTAGGCCCTCTTTGTTGGTATGTTCCACAAATTGGATAGGATTGGGCCCATAGCAGTATGGGTCAAAGTCAGGAACAGATGTGTAGTCTGCTTGCGGTGTGTTGAGGAACATTGATGGGGTGATTGCAATGGGGTCATTCCTGTCCATTGGTATGTACATGAGTGGTCTGGAGTTGATGACTCTGGCCACAAACGTTATTGCTGATCTGATGGTGTTTCTGTTTGTAAACAGGATTCCTCTAAATGAGGGGGCTAGTCTTGATTTGATGATTCCAATCATTTGTTTGTAAAAGCCTCCCCACCATGGTGTGCAAGTGGCATTAAAATGCCACTTGATGCGCTTGGTTGTAAATTCTTGAATAATTTCCTCTTGATTTGCCTTCAGGAATCTTGGCCATGCAGCCTGAAAAGTTGTTGCATTGTTGGAGACAATGATTTGAGGTTTGATGTCTCTTAAGTTGCAAAAGGTGTCATAGGCTCCCATGAAAGATTTGAAGGTGAGGGTGTCCACTTCTTCTAAGTGGATAGTCCTTGTCAATGGGCATGAGAATACACATATTGATATGCGTTTTTCCATAGGAATGTTGAAAGGTCCCACAAAGTCAATTCCAACAGTCTTGAATGCTTGCACTCCAGTACAATGATAAGATGGTAGAGGAGCCGTTGTTGTTAAATATGGTAAATTGTTGAAGCGTTTGCACCAGTTGCATTGTCTGATGGTCTTGCAGATGAGATTTTGCCCTCCTTGAAGCCAATATGTGTTGTTAATTTCTTGTGTGTATGCTGTGGATGAGTGTTTGTTGATTATGTGTTGCGAATGGATGAATGCCCGGAGGAGTGAATATGGTTGTTTGTTCCTTGGGATTCGCAGATGGATGAGCATCTTTTTGGTTTGTTTGGGGGTCTCCCCTTTCACATCAAAGGCTTGTCGGCTGATGGAGACTATCATGCTCTGTTTTGTATCACATTGTAGGTCAGGTTTGTTAGGTATGGTGTTGCCTGATTGCAAGATTTTCCATTTCTTGTGATCATAATATTGTTGCATTACCTGAATGCCCTCTTGATGGGCTTTTTCCATTTCTTCCAGTGTAAATGGCTTGATTGTCACTTTGGGGTAAATACCCCTTTTTGTTTTTGGAGACGCAGGTTTCTTTGATGGCTCTTTTGCAGCTGTTTGTGGGCAATTTAGGCCCGAAATAAGGTTTGTAACTTTTCCCCATGTCCTGGCATGTTTGAAGAGGGAGGTGATAGTTTCTTTTTGATGTAGGAACTCCTATCTGGCTTTAGATGGCCCCCCCTGCAATTGTGGCTGTCATGGTTCCAATAGGTTGTGCTGGCCACTGCCTTTTGGTTGGGAGCCATGTTGGACCATTCCACCATAACTTGGAGGTCAGATGAGTTTCAATGTCACAGCCGCAAGATGCTAAGTCTGCTGGGTTGACTTCTCTGGGAATATGATTCAAATCTGCTGGGACAGATACCTCCAGTATCTTCTGGATCCTTGTTGTCACATATTTGGTTGGTTTTGTTTCTTGTTTGTTAATCCAATTGAGAGTGATGGTGGAGTCTGTCCCAAAGTGGATGGTATGTATGTCAAGGTTGGCAGCATGCTTCAAGATGGCAAGCATATGTGCAGCCAAGCATGCTGCAGAGAGTTCCAAATGATTGATACTTGTTGATTCAGGTTGCTTTTTAGGTTTCTCTTGTTGTTTCTTGGGGACCAGTTTGGACTTTGCCCAAATGAGCATTGTAACTGGTTTTGCCTGATGGGTTGTGAAGTAGATTACTGCTCCAAGGGCTCTCTTGCTTGCATCCAAGAAGATGTGTACGTCCCCAGGTTCCCTTGGTGTGGATGTTGCCAATTGTGCCATGCATAGATCAGCACAAGCTAATGCTTGTTGTGCTACATCTTTCCATGCTGGATATTCTTCCTGGGTGAGTTTTGTATCCCATGGGACATCTGGATGGACATCATAAATATCTTGTTGAAGGATTTTGATTGAAGCTGTAAATGGAGTGAGCATTCAAAGGATGTCAAACAGGCATGCCTCAAACCCCGTAGTATGTCTCAGGGTGAGGTACTTGCAGTCAAGGAATGATTGCAAAGATAACAGTGCTGTTAAGATGAGGTCTGTTGTGGGGTCATAATTGACGCCTAAGACTTTATATGGTGAGATGGAGTCAGCGTCTTCCTGTTGGAGTGGTGCAATTCTGATTTTGGTAAGTTAAAAGCCTCCTTGCACCAGCCCTGTCATTGTTTTGGCCATTTGAGTTTGAACCTTGTCTGGCGTTTCTCCAAAGATGAGGATATCAGCAACTTAGGTGTTGTGCTTGAGATCTTCCTGTTCTGCTGCTGTTAGTATGTTCTTCTGGACTGCTTGCTAGTATAGGAAGCATACTGCTGCATTCAGAGTAAATGGTGCACAGTTGATTCCCCATGGAAGGCGGAGGAAGCGGTAAAACTTGGGAACATAAGTTCTGTTAGGTTGACGTTCAGGCCACTGTATGAGAAGGACCCATTGGTCTTCTGGTGCTAGCTGAACTTGGATGAAGGCCTTATGGATGCTCCAACTCCAAAGTGCTTGTTGAATCTCCATCTCAGCAATATGTTTGTAATTTCCCATAGTAGATTTGGCCCTTGAATGAAGAGCTGATTGCAGGAGTAGCAGTTTGGGTCACTGGCATTTCCTGCCATGACAACCCTGAGAGGTGTAGATGCACTTTCTGGACGTGCTATGCCATGATGTGGCAGCTCTGTGTAAGCTGTGCCATGATTGTTCATTTTGGCAAGGATGGTATGCACAATGACGCCATCTCTTATCCATTGATTAAAGAGATCTTTGTATGCTTCAGCAAGAGTTCCATCTTTTTCCAACTGGTGGATGACTGATTTGCTGCAGATGGCAGCCATGATTGAGTTGGGATGGCAATGTTTTGGATATAGGTAGGCTTTGAGAAGGGGAGCCACTATATAATCTCCCATCTGTGCTGATTGTGATTTGTAGAAGGTATTGCTTGTATTGATCCATTTCATACAGAGTTTCATCAGTGCCATCACCAAGGATGTTGACTTGGTCCTGCTTGAGGAAGTCAATGGTTAGGTTGGTTAGTTCTTCATCCTGGTATTTTGTTGGTTGACCAAAGATAGCATGGGAGGATGGTCTTCCCATAATTGGTGGACAAGGGTTGTCCCAATGGCCACAAGCAATTAGCCCAAACTCCAATGGCACTATGCTGAAGGAGGAGTGTGACCAATATGGATCCTGGTTGTGTTTGTATATTGACACCAGGTCTTTGTCCCCCAGCGTAATGTCAAACATGATTTGTGTGTTTTTGAGGAGACCTGGATCCGCTAGGGTATGTTTGAAGTCCTGTAGTTGTGAAAGCATATGGGGATTTGTAGCCCCCCAGGATTCTTGCAATGGAACAACAACTGCTGTTGTTTCCAAGTTGAATGTTGTTTTGCTTCTGTGCTGCAAATGCAGCTTTACCAATGTTGTTGACTTCAAACGGGCATTGCCAATGCCTGCAAGGGTGTGGACCATGGCTGATTGCAGTGTAGGTAATTGAAGATGGTTGACAAGGGCCTGCATGACCAGGGTATGTTAGCTGTGACCCTGTGTCCAGTAATGCATGGACCTTGATGTTGTTTGCTTGTAGTTTGATGGTTGCAGTTTCCAGAAGAGAGTATGCCACTAAACTGGTTGCAGCATCGACCTGGACTAGTCATGCCAGATTTGCAATGGCTGCTGGTGCTGCAATTGCCAGTGCCAGTAGTGCTGGCACTGGTGGTAATGGTAGGCGGTCCAAGATGGTCTGTAGTAAGGAGACAAAGTTGCGGGGATCTTTGAAGTCCCTTTGATTGTTTTGTTGAGGGCCATTGTTGCGCTGATTGTTGGAATTGCAATTGCAGTCCATTTGATTGTTGTTGTTCCAAGTATTGTTGCTTTGCCCACAGTTGTTCTGATGTCTATTGTTGGTGAAGTTATTTTCTTGGTTGTTGTTGAATGGGGAAAAAGGTCTGGTTTGAAGCGTTGTTCCGGAAGTTATTCCCTTGAGATCCTTTGTTTTGGGATTTGCAGCAGATTGACAAATAATGGCGCTTGTTGCAGTTCTGGCATGTCCCCTGATTGCAACAATTTGCAAGACCATGTTTGGAACTTAGGCAGTTGTAGCACAGGTTGTTGATGTGGACAGCTGTTGTGCATTCTTGGATACTGAGTCCACACAAGAAGGGATTGTGTACCCTGTGGCAAAATGGACATCCAAGTTTGTTGACCTGATTTTGACAAAAGTCCAAATTGTTGTATCAAGTTCCCTTTTAGCTGGAGATGTGCTGAGAACATCGCAGAAAGCAATTATTATATTCCGATTTTTGTGGCGTAGAGGAGCAACTATGACATTGCAATGATTTCTTGCGCTGATCCAAATTATGCAAGGAGTGTGATTGTTTCACACGTTCTGGGCTGTTGGATGCCTCACCTTTTCTTTTGCGGGAGCCAGAATCCATAGACGTATCCTTGGATTTGAATTTTGTGTCCATGTTGGATTCTTGCGCATGTTTGGAGGATGATGCGGTATGAAAGGTTAAAGCCATAGATGTCACTTCATCTGGCGGTGCTTCAGTTTTGAGAAATTGAAAAATCCATCTGTATGGATTGGCAGGTGTACTTGCCCATGTATCCAGCTCAGATGCTTTGTGCGGCGGGTTGAGTGCCAGCTCATGCATGATGTTATTGTAGTGTGCTCCTTTTTGAAGATGGAACTTGATGGTTGGCCATAAACAAATATGGACTTGAGGCATGTTAGAGCCTAGATTGTTGAGCTGAGTGGTAACATCAACCACTTTTTCCATATAGTTGGCCATGTCTTCCGCCGAGTCACTTTCCGGTTTTAGTTTGTCAAAAGATTTTAAAAATTTATTGCCAGGTGGCTTGGATGTTGCCATATTCTTGAATAAGGATTTTGAGTATATCTGCTTCTTCCGTTTTTCTTGGTTGCCCGTCCACAAGATTGTTTGCCTTCCCATCACAATATAGGAGGAGATGGGCAATGCATTGGGAGGGCTTGATGTATTTTGTTGGTATGATGTGGATGGGAAGAAAATTTGACCAGAAGTGGTCAAAGGTGTACTTGTCCAAGGGCTTTCCATTGAAGCACTTGAATGAGGGAAGTAGGGTTTTCTTCTCAAGATCCTGTACAAAAGATGAACCGGGTTGTGGCATGTGCTGTGCCAATGCGCATGATTGCAATGCAACAACGTACAGGTCTGTTTCATTGTCAATATCCAGGAGCTGCTGTGGCATTTTTTGGAATGGTTGATTAGGAACACTTTTCATATGCACATTTGCAGACATGTTGACCGGTGCGTCCTTTTCCAAGGGCGTAAATACACCCAGAGTTGGACCCGCACAGGGTGGGGCAGAAAACTGCACACCCAAGATGCATCCCTGCTTGGGGCATAGTTGCAGCCAATTTGTTTGCAATTGTTCCAGTGTTTGGAGAATGATGGCAATCAGCTCTTTGCACAACTGAAAAATCTGAGTTTGTTCAGCATCCTCAAAGTTGTGCTGTTTGATGGAAAGAAAATGAGCTGATGTTGTCATGAATGTTTTGTGCTGCTGCAGGAATATTTGGAATGTATCTGCACCCTGCTGCTGCTTGTGTGCTTTGTCACAGAGGTACGTGGCATGTGCAAGAATCACCCCTTGCTGGATTGTTGGGTTGGGGTTGAACTGGGTAAATGTAATTGAAGTTGAGATGCCTGTCACTGATGAAGGTGGTGATGGGTTTGGAGGAGCAATGATGGGTTGCCAAGGCAGTCTGCCAGGCTGTTGTACTCTCTGCGGTGCAGTTGGCATATTGGAACTCAGCAAATTTGCTGGTTGTACGTGGGGTTGCAAATTTGCACCCCTTGGCCTTGTTTGAGGAGGAATTCCAGCACTTGGTTCACTTTGTTGAACACTTGGGGGGTAACTGTAATGCAAAGGAGGCTTGCTTGTCCATGTATGAGTGAGTGAAGTGACACTTGTCAATAATGTGGATTTTCCATGAGGCATGGTGCTGTCTGCTTAGTGTGGCAAAATTTTGCTACACACACTGCTTCTCTTGCTGAAGATTTTTTGTAATTGCCAAGGTTTTTTCTTGTTGGAGATTTTTCCAAGACTCTTTCACAGTCCTGTACTCTGATCTCAAAGTTTTTCACTGGCCACCAATTTTGTCAGGGGCTAATGAGCCACTCTGGCAAAGCTTGGATTTTGATGGTAGGAAATCAAATGAAGTTGTTAAACACAATTGGCCTTCTGTGGGCCTAAGGTCAATACCTCAATCTTCAGTTTATGTCAGTCAGTTGTTTCCAAATATAACAAATGTCTGCACACAAATAAATGTTGGAGCTCTTCTTTCAGCTGAGTTCAAACTGCAAGTGACTCCTTCCTTCCTTGATTCTGCTCAGCTCCTGGTCTTCATCAGTGAAACGTTTTGGTCAAGGCCTTCCACTTGTGGGGGACAGAGGTCGCCAGCCTCGCAAAAGTACAAAATCCACGTTGGAATTCCAGTGGGGAATTCCAACGTGGACCAGTTTGATGCAACCTCCATTTTCTCTTTTCTTATTTCTACACAGTCTCTGTTTACTTCGCGAACAGTAAGCATCGATTTTCAACTTGTGATTTCGAAATATATTTGCTGCATTTTTCCTTTTGGAGCTCTTACCGAGGAGCTCCCTGCCGTGTTCCCCGGCGGTGTTCGTGTTTCATTTTTTCATCATTCATTTTATCCTTTCTCATTTTTTCGACCTAATTTGCGTTCTTTGTGGCCTGTGCGCCACACCATCTTCACTCGAGCTTCGATCGACAGACAATTTTAAAATTTCCTTTATTAAAAATTAAAAATATAATTAAAAATTCCACTTTGTTTCGAATATATTCAAAAAAAGAATCACGGATTATATCTTTAGCAAAAATGAGACTATATCATGTGACGCACTCCAACGCCAGAAGCTATCTTCACTCGAGTTTCGATCGACAGACAATTTAAAATTTTCACTTATTAAAAATTAAAAATATAATTAAAAATCCCACTTTGTTTCGAATATATTAAAAAAAAAGAATCATGGCTTTTAGCTTTTGCAAAAATGAGACTATCCTGTGACGCACTCCAACGCCAGAGGCCATCTTCACTTCGCGAGCTTCGATCGACAGACAATTTAAAAATTTCACTTATTGAAAATTAAAAATATAATTAAAAATCCCACTTTGTTTCGAATATATTCAAAAAAAGAATCATGGATTATAGCTTTTGCAAAAGTGAGACTATATCCTTTGACGCACTCCAACGCCAGAGGCCATCTTCACTCGCGAGCTTCGATCGACAGACAAATCGAGTCCATGAAAAAAGCGTGATAATGTGGGCTAGAAAAAAAATAGTTCCATTTTGAAAAGGAATATTCTCGAAGTACATGGAAAAATAACCTTGGGGAAATTAGAATAAATAAACAAATGCCAGGCACCGCCCTGGAAAGTACCTGCGAGGCGTACTAATCAAATATTTGCCAGCGGGGTTTTTCCCCGCAAACCTCGCGCGCATACTAATGATCAGTCGGCCGCGGGACAACCCTTTGTTTTTTGCCTCTTATTCTGCATTTTATTATTTTTATTTCTCTTTTCTTTCTTGAAAAATCATCCTTCTTGCTTTCACGACGGTTCAAATATAAATAATTTCGAATTCTTATTTTTCTGTGGATCGCTGTTTAAAAAATAAAATAGTTGATGGTTTGAAATCAGCGGCAATTTTTAAAAATCCATATTTCCTTGAAACTTGAGAAAATCGAATCGTAGGGTGTGTCAGTATATATGTGCTTTCAGTGTGTAAATTTTTTGAATGATGCATATTATTGACACTTTTACTAAGTGATATTTGTACTGTGTGAATTTGATCAGTTCCTATAGATTAACTAAAAATTTCCTTGAAAATATTAAATGATGCTCCACATCCTCCATTTTTGTCCGAAATTTTTGGAATGATACATGTTATTGACACTTTTACTGAGCAATAGTTGTAGGGTGTGAATTTGATCAGTTCCTATAAGATTGCGAAAATGTCCTAGAAAATATAAAATTGTATTTCACATCCTCCATTTTGGTCCGCTAATATGAACCGTAATTTTTTCTCGTAGAAATCTTCGACTTCGACTTTTTATTGGAAGAAAGCTTATTATTGTGCGCGTTTAAATATTTCTTTTGCGATTTTTTTTTCCTGTAGCATTTGAATGTAAGAGCAACGTCGAACTTCTATGATCCACAAATCGACTCATGGTGGAATGAAAAAAATTTATTTAAATTTTCGCTGCAGTACATGAATAAAAAGCGGCACTTTCGCATATATAAGATAGGCATTTTAGAAGAAACGTTTTCTGAGACTAATGTTTGTACAGTTCAGTATGACCTTCCGCGAAAGCTTTTCAAATGGAAGACGTTTTATTTTACTTACGGCAAGGAAGTACTTTTCTGGTACTGAGTGCATCCAATATTCAGTTCATATGCATCAGTCTCCGAAGACAATATTTCTTCTCATACAGCAACTTAATCTACAGCCTTGACTTTTGACGCAAGCACTCACAGCTGTGTTTTGACTGGAAGAACTTCTGAAAGGTTTATCAATTCAGAAGATTTTTTTCTGACGAATTTCCCCAGGAAACTAAATAAAGTATTTGCAGGGAATATTGTATTGATTTTAGAAATCACATATGCTATGTAGTTGTATTTACGAAGTTCGAAAAGAAATGTACTGCAAAATTAAAAAAGCATCGACATTTTGGGGATTTTCACAAAAAATAATACAGCGTAAAACACGGAGAAAAAACGCTTAGATATCGAATATCTCATACTTTCTTTTTTCACAACTTCGCCCTAAGATAAAATGCAGTTATGATTTTCAAAATCATGGTCCTGGAGAAAAAAATATATAAATTTCAAGAGGCATGCTTGACGAATAAACTTTCAGTACCATGACTGCATGAAAAAAAAAGGTGCTTCAAGGTTTGTGAAATTAATGAATCACCCCGGCGGATATTTGAATATATGGTCTTGGAGGACAAGTTCGCATTCCAGACGAAACAGTCGGTATTGCCGGAAGCACTCTGTTGGTTCAGCCCCAGAAATATAATGATTTATATGCCAAGTACGTAGAAATATTTTTTTCTCATGTCCCTCTTATCATTCTGAAGACAGTAATTTCAACGTCTTTCTTGGGGTTGAAGGACGTACGGCTGCTGAAGCTGGTAAGAAATATAATGATTTATATGCCAAGTACGTAGAAATATTTTTTTCTCATGTCCCTCTTATCATTCTGAAGACAGTAATTTCAACGTCTTTCTTGGGGTTGAAGGACGTACGGCTGCTGAAGCTGGTCCATGTGTTGAACGAAGTACAGTACGTTCTTTCAACCCGCAGAACTAAGGGCTTTGCCAAGGACCAAAATTACCAATTAACATGAAATACAGTGAGACCCCCCACATGCGGACACCTCAACACAAGGACAATTCGACATATAGGAACATTTATTTTTCAATAAAAAAGGGCATATAAAAGGCCCGACATATGAGCACTGATTCGACGTGAGGACATTGCATGATAAAATAGCAAATAAATTTCACAAAAATTGACTTTTATTCCGCTTGATTGCAAGAAACTGATTTCCAACCCTAAGATTTATGCAAGAAAAATTCTTTGTCATTTCTCCCATCATTTTCCCATCCATTTAGCCAATTTAAAAAATTACCTTTTGAATTGAGCGGCTTCCTTCTTTCTTTGTGACTTGAATGTTATTTTTGTAGATGCCAATATTTCAATGTACTGTACAGAGATACACTATTCAATGCTCAAAATGTTCTTATGGAGTTGAAAATATATTCACTGAATCAAATTCAAGTGGCAAACAATTTTTTTCATGGAATTCTGAAGGATATTTCTTCCATAAAGCACCAATTAAAAATTATTTAATGTAAATCTATGGGAAAACAAGACTCAACTTAGGGACACTCTTGATGCACCAATTATGCCCGCATCTGAGGGTCTCACTGTATTCTTTTTAAAAAGATGTATAAAATGATTGATATTAAACTGTACTTTTGATTTACATTTTTATTCATTTTTTTATTTGATAGGAATTCGATTTGACGAATATAAAGATATGCTTGAGCGTATAATTTGATTCATCAGACCTGCGTGAGATTTTTCTGGCGTTCATCAGGGAAAAGCGTTTCTCTCGTTCCAATTCCCACCCAAGGTCTTTCGGAATTGACGTGTAAGAATTT
>CAJPEX010004115.1:0-23900 GCA_905338405.1 Notodromas monacha
CGTGTTCAAGTGGAAAGTTCAAGATCCAAAAAGCCCAATAACTCAGTAATGTGAAACACTGCATACGGACTAATAAGATGTAGACTGTACCTGAAACAAATAAAAGTGCTTTAAAAAAATGCTCAAGCCATGAGAAAAATCATGCTCACACAAAGAAGAATTAGAACAGTGCTCCATCCAATTTAAAGTCCGTTTTGCAGTTAAACTTCCAAAAGATAATTTTGAAAATTTTTTCTAAAACATCAATTTTTATGAAGTCTTTCGCCGAAATTCGGATTCCCCATGTTCCAAAGAAAAATCAATGGATGTCCAAGTCTGGCATTATTTGACAAAATCTATTGTATCACTTTATTTTTTAATGGTTCCACTATACACACATAATCCTGAGACAGAATTCAAAGAACAGCACGTAATGTTACAAAAACCAAAAAGAAGTAAGTTTACAAACAAGAAGGGCACAATGCAAAAGTTAAGCATAAAAACACCAATCCTGAAGAAAAAATTCGTTAGCCAGATTGTTTGTTTGCTGAATTGGAAAAATTCATTAGGGGGATTTCAAAGGTTCTGTCACTAACAAATGTCTGCTAAATAAATTATTGTTCGTACGTTTGAGCATAATTTGAACAATGGTCAAGTTTGTGAGCTGGATTGTGTTTTTTTTAGCGCAAGCATTTGTTAGCCAAGACCCCACAGTTCTTGCTCACTATAGTGCTTCAATTTTCAATTAATCTTTTATTATTTACCCCTGAATGGCGGCAGGTTGATTTCCATCCCACACCATAGCTGGAATATTTTTGCATATATAGGCACAGGTTGGTTGCCAAAAGTTGCCATAATGAGCCGCCAAGGTTTGGAAAAATCTCAGAATTAGGAAAATGTAATTCTTTAAATCCCTCAATACTACAGCAGAAATCCTGGGAAAAAATGCCACTCAGAAGTGGATAATTTTCTCAGAAACATTTTCCAGCATGCAGTTTGAAAAATACTGTACCTGTATTGGATTTATTGGAATTTCACTCTCCTTGATCCGACTATGATTTTATTTTTATCTTTATACTTGCGCTTTGTGGTTTAAAATTCTGCTAATACAGGTAACCTCTCTCTCTCTCTCTCTTTATAATGAAACTCAAGGGGCGAGAAAAAATGGTATATAGAAATAATTTTGTTGCTGAGAAGTGAGAACCTCTGTAACACATGGAGAGGAACCTATGGGACCACAAAAAATTGTCATAATAACCAGAAAATAAATGTAGACAAGATTATTGTAGAAAGAGAGTCCACCTGCTGTGCTATATATCCAGATTTTGCTGCAGAAATGTCAACATGCAGACTTCATGCTTGCTTGTGACAGAAAAACACATGTTTCCTGAAGGGATTTTTTGGACTCAACTCAAGGGTCTCCAGGTTTGTGTTCTTGTGCCTTTTATTTTCTTTGTTTTTCGTCTTCCTTGGGCAAACCTGCGCTATTTATAAAAAAAAGAAAGAAACGAAAGGCAAGGAAAAGAGGTTTTTGTGCCTCTTCATTTCGTTGATTTTTCGTTTCCTTGGCCAAAAGGCAAAAAAAAAATAGAAACCTGCCATATTTATCTTCCGGGTTGCTTCTCCTCTTGGTCATCCATTTCCTTTCATGGAGCTATAGCCACTATATTTGAGCAAAATATCATGGGAGAATTCAGCACTAATTCAAGGGGAAGGGGGTTGTAATTGGTTGTAACAAGGATGAAGCCAGAACTTTGGAAAAGTTCTTTTTTTGGACGGCATGAGCGTGTTTCGCCCAGGGGTTATTCGGATTGTCGTCGTCGCCGATGTCGGTGCATGCCCATCATGCAGCCGCGTACCAAAGAATGCGGTTTGAATTAGGCGCGTTCATTGCTTCATTCAACTCGCCGGCTTTTTGTTTTCCTTTTTTTCCTGTTGTTTTTTTTCTTTCCAGTCGCCGGCGTGAAGTATGCCGAAGTCACCTCGTATCCAAATCATCTTCCTCCCTGAATGCAGTTTTTATGGCTTGTGTCCGGGATAAACAGTGTTTCCTTCTTTTGGAACGATCGGCTTGCACGCAGTATAGTTGTGATTCAGGACTNTCTCTCTCTCTCTCTCTCTACAACGATCTTGTAATACAACAATTTTATCCATTTTATGAATTTAGTTTCATCCCAAAAGGTTTGTTCTCCATGTTATCGGGATTCCCTACAATGGATTTTTTCTGGGTCCTGAATTCCTTAGAGGGTTTTTAAAGGTTCTTTAATAACTAACAAATGTCTGCTAAATAAATTATTTTAAAATTATTTTATAAATTACCATAAATTATTTAACATTTTAAATGCTTGAATTCTGCTGCGCTGAATACTGATTTTGTATCCAATCGGCTCGTACTTCTACATTTCCAAGGATTCATTATGCCAAACTCCATCTCTCCAATTTTTCTTCATACCTGTTTCACCTATCATTAAGATTTAACCATTCCATTCAAATGGTTAAGTGGCAATATGTCTTTTTTTCTGAAAAGAATATAGTAAAAATGTCGTTTACGAATATTTTAATCTGGTCTGCTTCCAGATCCATATAAAATAGAGGATTATATGCTCTCAAAGTCGTCCGTCTCTTTCGACAAGACCGGGTTTGCAAAATAAATGAAAAATCTTCCGTTCGAAACTTATGTGAACCGACTTTATTCTGTCGGTTAAAAATTCTCGATTGTCTCATTCATAAATTTTTGTCGAGGCAGCTATAGAAGCTCAATACGCCTGTAATTTTACCTAACTTTTATATGTACATGTGACGGGGCTTATTTTCAGTACGTGTCATAATATTTGCTATGGCATCTCACATTTGCACATGAAATGGATGAATTCTTTAAATTCGAAGAATGATGAGAATTTTAAAACATGGTTCTTGCTGTGTAACCAAATCCAAAACCTGAAAAAACTTCGGGCTGTCTTTTTTTCATTGATATAATAAATGAAATCCTGTCTTCCGTTAATGTACGCAATCTATGCAGTACTTGCTTTTTTGACACGAAATACTGTACATCTTGAAATGTTTTTACTGAGAACATAACACTGATAATCTTTTCGATTCATGGAGTTGTGGTTCTTTTAAATCTGAAAATGTCGAGTATACCGCTGCAGGTTTTTCACGCTCCGCCATAAAAAAAAATTGTCGAAGACTTCTGAGAATCGGTGGAAGATTTTGACTGAGGCGGAAAAAACGGTGAATCGATGCATCCGGAAAATGCAAATTCAATTGCTCATGTAAATTTTAACGAATATCTCACGGAATGTAATGTCTTACCGAGAACAAATTTTCCTTACTTATCAAACTTTGTTGAATCCAATCACGAAGGAATAAAATTACGCGGGTCACGATTCTCCAAATTGCATTTACGACTGCCAAACTCAGAAAACACAAAAATAATATCCGAAGTGCGATTATGATTCGTTTCTGACTGCCGCAAACATTTTTTGAAGACTTCTTCACTCGATAAAATGTGCTTCAATCTTCATAAGTACAATTTGGTTCGCTCAGGACATACCGGCAGAAGTCTTCACAACCAAGTGAACGTCATCTCCCCGGTTAAAAGGTGAAGGGTATATATAATACGAGTACAGACTATATGCGTATAGTAGTGAGCTGGAAAGAAAATTTTACGTCTTAATTGGGCCCGACGTTCCGCGAAGTCTTGACGAGCCACCGACGCTTCAAGTGATTATGCGTTTACGCCGATCAAAGTTGAGGAATTCGTGTCGTTGTAATGACACGCACGAGGCAGTTGTTTGAGTACCTCTAACGACCAATTTACTTCCTCTGACACGTCACATTCCGGCTGATTTGATAATGGACAATTTGTCGCTTCCGAATGACGAACGACGACGTCATTCGGCGACTGCATGGATGCGAGTTTCCGATTTGAAAACGGGTCTATATTTTGAGTGCTTTTGATGGCGAAGGATGGTCAATAATATCCGCCGGGTTGATGACTAGGGAAATTCTCACTGATGAGAGAATAATACTTTTTTTTTCTTTCTCTCCTATGAAGATTCACTGCAGATTTCATCCGCTTGAAGCCTCACGAGTGATGTGCTGAAATACCACAATGAAGGAAGTTTCAGTTTTAAGCCGTCAGCCCCAGCCAAATATTGTTCTCTTCAATCAACTTTGAGATAGGTTATCGGATTCATAAGATAATTGGGACTAATAACCTTTAAAAAACGAATTGCGAGGTTTTAAATTCCCTTGTGTTCGAGAATCCTAGTGAAAAACAAAAGGGAAAACTTAAAAGGATTTTAAGGTTAATTGAGCGAATTTTTATTTGAACTCTGAGAATCATCAAAAAGAGAAGGATTTATAAGGTAAATATATATTTGAAAACATATATGCATGAGTGTGTACAGTGAGTATATTTAAGCAGCAATTCGTCTCCAACACACGAAACTGAAATTTTGGCGACATGGAAACAAGAAAATTCATCACAGATTTTATTCACAAAAAAGGCGTAAAAATTAATAGTGTATCAAATTTTTCTAGGGCTTCATTCCATGCCAGCATTTTTATTTTTGTGTCTACGAAGTGTTAGTACAGTACTTGGCGCAGAAATTTGAAATGTCGTGGAAGCAATTCATTCCTACCTTGAGAACTCAATAAAGTCGTTGTGCATGTTATGATAGGTTTCAAGTGCGGTTTGGGAGGAGGAAAAATGAAGAAGAAGAAGAAGAAGATGAAGAAAATAAAACAACGCACGAATTGCAAAGAGGCCATTTCCTATTTCGGATAGACGATTTCATTTCGTGGTTGGATTGCATTTCCAGGGGCCCAATCATATTCCCAGTCCCGAGGGAAACCCCACCTTTACGACCGGGTCGCCGTTCAGGCAATCCATCTCACACTACAAACGCTCAACTCATTTTCCCTCACAGCAGAACAATCACTCAAACAAAAACAAAACAAAAAAATCCCGCGAGGTCCAACGAGCAGTAACAGAAATTAAAATAGAAATCCCCGATGTGCACTTCGTCTTCCGAATTGTCGCCACTGTCGCCCAAACGTCACAACACTGCTGACCTGATGCCTTACGGCAGCGATAAGCAATCGAGAAAGAGAGTGACGCGAAAAAAAAGCGACAGTCAACACATGGACCAACCGAAAATAAGCTTTATGAAGCAAAAAAAAATGAAAAAAATTAATTGAATTACTCGCGAGCTTGCGCACCGCAGGGGAAATTGGATTCAACCTTTATTATTATTTTGTCTATACGCATTCTCATGTATAAAAAAAAAAGTTAAGAGGGGCACACGCGTGACCCCAATTAAAGCACGCGAACCGCGAATTAAATTCATTACCCGCTTCTCTCTCTTTTTTTTGTGCCTCTCTCGGTTGAATGGATCTTCCGCTGGAAAGATCCATGGGAAAATTATTTTTGGATTCCCGAAAGCAGAGGAAAATTTGGACCTCGGTTTCAGATTGGAACTGATTTCTTCTTTAACTTTTTTTTTTTCGTATCGCCTCAACTATGTACACGGAGTTTCCCCCGAAATAGTCGCACGGGGCTTCTTTTGAATCACCGCTTTAATTTCATTATGATTGTTCTATGGCAAGTCTACTCGTGCCATCTTGGTACTTCACTGGGCTGTTTTAATCACGGTTTACGTTTCATCGCTGCGACTTAATTCAAAGGTAATCTTCTATCTTCGCGGCCGGATTGCAATGAAAATTTAAGTGGAATTAAATTTAACATGCATTGGGATCAGCATTATCGTTATCAACGTTATATCTTAACTGAATAAAGGAGAGCTTATGACCCTGCTTACGGTAATTTAGCCATGCTCTTCTAATGTACCCCAGTAGACCTATGAAGGACAAGCTGTGCTTTTTCCTTATTCTAGCTGTTACCTTCGAGCTTACGGACAAGCTTTATGAATGCTAATTTGATAAGTTACTCAATTAAAAGATCCAGAAAAATTACATTTTTTTTCTCGGGTCGCACAAACTGTCACAGATTCATGGTGTCACCAGAATCTTCATTCTTTTTTACCAGGTATTAATTCAGAAAAATGTGGGATAAGGCTGAAAATTAACTTCGAATAAAGGAAAATTGCTTCATTTCTAACATTTAGAAAGTAATTTGAAACTACGCGGTAGTTATGCAACAATAATTTATACTTCAATATTGATAAAAATGTGGGACTAGATTTTATACGAGCATACATTTAATTTTGGATAAAAGCATATCGGTGTGTCGATTGTATCAAATAAGCACCCTAAACCATAAAATTAAACTTATGAAAGATCATCAGAAACCTTTCCGCAGACGATTCTCCTAATTTAATAGCCTCAAAGGATCAAGAATTACTCCATACTTGAGATCAGTCCATTATTTTCTGATTCATTTTCGAATCCAGCAGTATAAGTTCTTCGGGCTTTCAGTAAATCCACTTATTTGAGGAGCTAGTGCAACACGTTTTTATTTTGCAGTAACATTTTTGAGAGGCAGATGTAATTCATTTTTAGGTTGGATATTGCTTATCGAAGAAACAGCAGCAACTTCTAAATTTAAAAAACTCAAACAGTCGGACAGAATCCAGTTTCCGGAGTATTACGCTTTGGTTCTTGCAAATTTTGCTGCATTGTATTTTTTGCAAGTTGAAAAAATCAGTGGGTATAATCTGAAACTCTAGACATGCTTTTTTGATAATAATAATAATAATGGCTTTGAAACGCCGCTTTGCCATCATGTCAAACTCCGGCGACACGATGAGAACAGGGAAAGATACCCGACGGGGCTCGAAAACGTTTAAAGGAAAACACCAGTTCCGTTCGTACTCCGTTCAAGTCTTTATTTTTCTTTTTCTTTTCAATGAATAAAAATCGGAACAAGACAAAATTAGTGTATTTTTCGGAGCAAAGGGGCAAAGAGCACGGATCACGCGTCGCGCATAAAATTTAACGTCGACAGGCAGCCGCCAACAAACAAAGCGGTTTGGGGAAACAAATCACGCGAGATTAGGATCACGCCGCGTCCATCACGCAAACCTTGCGTGCTTCCCACGCCGAACACTGCCTCCCATTTCCGACACACTGCCAGAACTGTAAATAATAATGAGTAAATTATCGCCGAAAGAGATGGAAAAAAAAACTAGACTCAAAAAATGCCACCGAAAACCCCCGCGAAGAAACGACATCCTCGTCGACGCTGGGTAAAAATCGACGTACTTGTCAGGGTTCTCTCTCAATTTGACTACCGACTTTCGCTCACTCTTGAAAAATAATGGAAAATGAAACGGAAATTTGTCGAAGAAACCATGCAGATCGAGGAGAAATAATTCAAGCGGCTTGCTGGTGCCTTAAAATAGGATTATTTTGATACCCGAGTTTCTGGGTCATCCAAACCTTGTACGATCTTGAAGCAATCTTTCGTTCATGATTAATATTTTTATACATTTAATTCGACCGTAAAAACACCTTATATGTCTAGAATTTTGTACTTGCTGCAAACTTCATCAAACAATGAACACTCAGATGATGTTTAAATTACTTTGAAATATTTGCTTGAACTTCAGGAGAGTTTTTTTCTTACACCTCAGAGAGGTGAATTTTCAATTTTATTTTTAATACACTTATAAACCCGGACAGGCAGAAATTTCAACGGAGGAAACATTAATGATTCCAAAATAAAGCTTTGACCAACTTTATTTCCCGAAAAAAAATAACTCATCAAGAGAAAAAAGCCACAACTTATAAATCAATCTTTATCGGTCTCTCGAGTTAATTTCTATTGAAAAATAATAATAAAAGAATCAGCATTGGCCATCTTCACGAAGGAAAAAAAAGCACAATTAAAACCGTTGATTTGAATACATTCTTTCGAGGTTCTTTGTCAATTTGACCGCTGAGAGCCGCCCGTGACTACTGTACTTCGCTTATTCGCCTGAAAAAAAGATAATGCCATGCCCATTTTTAAAGGTTCCTATCTGGTACAGTATTCTGGAATTTCGTACGGCGTTTGAACCCTATTTTCAGTCAAGGGAACCTCTCAATCAAGATCTTCATCGCTGGCTTGTCGAGCCATGCTTTGAGCCTGACAGCCAAGGGAACCTACAATTGTGGCAAAGCTTATCGCCATGCTGCGTATATACACAATATTCAGACGCAATTATTTGCGCAGCAAAATGAGGAAAGTTTATTTTTTTATTCACAGATTCTGTTAGCAGATAATTGTACAGTACTGTGAAAATACCTCTGGTATTTTTTGAGGTCTTCTCCGGCGTGTCAAAACGGGAAAATAGCCGAAGACATTTTCAATTGAAGTCATGTTGGAAACGTTCATTCAGCGCAAATCTATGGAAACTGCTGAATCGATTTTGAGATTCATCTTTTTGTCCTTTCAGAATGAACGCGATAATACTGAAGAAAAGTTCAACGCATATTTTAGCAGAAATACAATATTGGCAAAATTCCGTTATATAATAAGTTCAATTCATTCCCCAACATTCTGAAATTCTCGTAAAGATATCTAAATTGAATTTAGGCTTTCATATATTTTTCAAAAGATTTCATGGATCAGAGATACCGTTTTCAATTTAAAAATCAATGATTCCACTGAACGGGCTGCGTCATAAAATACGCATAAGAAAACCACAAATTTTTCGAAGTAATTTTTCTGTTGTTGCCAAAATAAGAGAGTCATACATTCGAATGAATGTGGGTTTTCGCGAGAGATTTTTTGAATTTAATCAATTTTGTTTTCCTTTCCGGATGTTGTCGACATCAGCTTGAAAATAGTGCAAAGAACTTCCAGAAAGTTCATTGACGTGCATGGGATTGATTTAGATGACGTGTGTGTCCAGTGTTCCGGTCGTTGCCATCGAATTAAACCTTTGCTTCGGTTCGAGAAACAAGAACTTTTCGGCGAGCACGGAGAACAAAAATCCAATTTATTACTGTATTTATTTATTTCACTATTGTCTCCATTGAATTTTCTATAATGATCAGCTACATGAATGGGGGGTAAACCTACGACTGATGCTTCCACATCTTGTTCGAAGGAAAGTTTACTACCGCGGGGAGCATAAGAAAAGCAGGAGTCGGGTTCGCGAAACCCTTGTTTCCGGGCATCTTTTCAGAAACAAGATTTATAATTCCCTCCTCTCTCGTGCCCAAAAAAGTTGGTTGTAGTGCGAGGAATCAAAATTCCTGCGGCATTTTCTCCTTGCCAGAAAACCCGCATTCGTGATACGTGTAAGACTATCCGACGATAAACCTCTTGCTGGAGCGAGCGGGTTGAGAGACAAGAAAGCGCGGCCTTTTTTTTTAAATGTATCTTTATATTATTATTTTTTTCTTGGGATGAGTTAATTGCCCCTCGACGGATGTCCCATCGTTACACGATCTCGTCGTCGGCGGAAACTCAAAACCCCGTGCCGACGACGACGAGACAAAGCAAAGGCTGGGAAGCAAAGGAGCGAGTTTTTGTGGCAAGATCTCAACTGCATCACCGCCTCTCGTCACTATTTTTATGACTGATTCCTTGATTCATATTCTTACCCCCTTTGTTCCACGTGTTCGATTTCCATGCAGAGCCAGAGGCTAGTAATTTTTTTTTGCTCCCAAGAAACACTCACGTATGTATCCTTCGAATTGCAATGGAAGGAAAAAATATGATCGAAGGAATATGTACAGCATTATTTAAAAATCAAGAGGCTTTTCGGCAATTTTCTCCTTTTTTCTCTTACTAATTATGTTTCGCAACGATTAGCTGCGATGCAGTGGTCAATATGAAAAAGGCTTTCAATCCGATGAAGTAATTGAAATGGAAAATTTTTTTGTTCTCTTTTGTTGATGAAAACAATATTATTTTAATGATGAATTTATCCAGAAACTGGAGCAACACAGCAGTCCGTCTTCGGGAGATTTACGTACATAAAAAGTATCCCGCAATTGCTTCAGGCTTTCTTAACACCTAAATAAAACACTCGAAATAGTTTAGTTTGATTCGAAATATTGTAGCTTTATTATTGCAGTTTGATTATTATACAATTTTTCATCATATGGCACTTCAAACGTGGGAAAAGGTTATTTTTCTCTCATGAATAATCGGAATCTTCTGTCTGTTTCTCATTTTCAGCTCGATCTTGTTGTATAGCTCTTTTTATCACTAAGAAAAATTATTCAAGTTTCATAAATATATAAGAAGAACACAAGGGTAATTCCTCTAAACTACGGAACAGACTATGGAACGTTTCTGTTCGTTTCGTTTATTAGTACTATTTTTAGTTTTGAAGCAAGAAATGCATTCAACACGTTACGGCTTTACAAAAAAAAGGTTTGGGCGTAACTTTTACATGTGCGTAAATTACTATAAATTTAACTAATGTCATTGAATGAAGAGTTCGTTGATTTTACTAATGCTTCGATTCGCAGCTTACTCCTTACAAACACTTCAGACAAAAAAATCCAAATATTCATCCCTTTCCCTGGAAATAGCAAGCAGCATATTGAAAATTGCATATTTTAATTGTGTTTTTAAACTTGATTTTTGGCCAGGCTCTTCAGATGTAAATCGAATACGCCATGATTACCGTATTTCCAAAATACAGGGGTTATTATACAGTAAAGTAAAATCTCAATCCAACGAAGCTGTTAGGACCGGGAAAACGCCTCGTTATGTAAAGATAAATTCGTTATAAAGCGATCCGAATAACATTATAGCTATATAGGAAGGGACCTGAAAAACGAATTATTTGTAACGAGAATATTCTGGATAATGATGTATTTCCAAGCAGACTATTATTGTTCATCACCCCTGTTCGTAATTCTGCGGGAATCTTATTGTGCTCGGGGTTTTTCTCTCCGCGGGATTTTGTCGTGGAGTCATTTACGAGAGGAAAAAAAAAGAAAGATCGGAACAAGGGCCTGCATGGACTGGAATGTTATTTTTATTCATTTGTTTATTCGTTATTTTTCGTCGAGATGCTGATGACGACGACACGCAGTTAAGTGGCTTGTCGTCTACGTCAACCTCGTCCCTGGCATCGCGCCACAAGCCACGGAATGTTTTAATCCGTTCGTCTCACTACAAGGAGCGAAACCTTCCTTCCTTCATTCACACCATGTCAGCTTGGATAGCGTTAAAGTGTGTTGGACTAATGTCAGGATTTCTCATTATTTCTATTTTACTTTTTAACATCCAGATATCGACAGGGATTGATTGAACTGTGTATATATGTATATTTTTTTTCTGTGTATACGATGGGACCCGACACTCGTAAACGACGGAACAATTGGCTCTGCTGAGGAACAAACCCACTTCATAGCCCCCAGGGGATTTATCGCCGATTCCGATTGCTTTACTACACAAATCCTGACGACGACTCGCGACTGTTATACAGGGTCGTAACTGAGAGTCGCGTTTAAGACGCGTTTTACTCTGGTCTTTACGGTTGTTCTCATACTTGCAACGATCAAAACACTGGGCTGTTTTCACGACCACTCATACTATATGGGTCCAGGTGTTGCTTTTATCGAACATAACTCCGTTTCATAGATCACCTCTACTTGTTGAACTCCATTTCGTGTTCTCTACGACGATGACGATGGAAGTGCTCGGCATTATTGGAGGTATAATTGCTCTGAAGGGCTCTGGGTGCACAAGTACTGTGAATGGAAATTGAGGAGTCGTCGGGGACGACGGAATTCTCGTCAGCACATCAGAGTAGGTTTCTGCTGGAAAAATGGTTCATTTCTGACTTACTTTCTGAAGTATATTTCCGATTGAACGATATTGTTCAACTTTCAATTATTTTCCAAGCAAATTATGAGAGGTTTCCTTAAATTGAGGTCGAAAAATGCAGACGATTCTTTGCATCGTCTGGAATCACGACAGTCGGTGTTCAAATAAAAATCCTAAGAACTGCAGCAACAGTAAGTATTTTTGAAATTGAAAAAAACAAATTTCTAGGAAGCCTGAAATTGATTTAATTCAAGTCTTCAGTACAAAGTATTTTTGGACAAAAAACTTGTTCCGTTCAATTATTCGCTTGATAAAAAAAAAAACAGCGAAAATAGCTCACAGGTAGCTCAAAAAAACACAAACAGAAACTGAAAAACCACCTAAAAAATGGGGCTAAAATTTAAGCATGAACACTCCCATGCGTTGTATAGTTTTAAGCACAAGTACATTTCCTCGAATTCAAAACATAATTCAGCACAATACAATTGCATTTCTTATATCTCACTTGCCTGAAATATTTTATCTCTAATTTCTCCCGAAGATTCCTCGAAAAGATACCTTCAAAAATATCTGAAAAAAATTCTGACATGACTTTTCGTGCCATTTTCACATGAGGTTTCCATAAATAAAAAATCTTCCCACATATTCGTCATGGTGGAGGATTGCCGACATTAAACGTCTAATTAATACCGGCTTGAACCAAATCAGACTCTGTTGACATAAATCTTTAATTTTATGCAATTATCTTAAATATTATCTCGAATGACGTAATGGTTGACGAGTGTTGACGTTGATGCTCGGCTTCTTAGTTTTAAAAACCGCTTGTGTAACAAGGTGTACCAGCATGAAGCGGAATTAATTGTTGATCAACTCGTGATTTCTCTGACACGACGTGGGAAGAAAAGAAAAAAAAAACCCCCGGTCTTCATCTTGAGAAATCGGATCATTGTCAAGCACAACCACAGGCTCATTTGTTGTGCCAAGGTCCGACGACGACGATGGGACAATGCCTCTGGGCCATTGTGTCGCAGCATCATCTCAGCACAGTATATAGTGCTTCTGGCCAGCAGCAGCAGCAGCAAGAAGCATTTAGCTTCTCGTCCCTCTCAGGACAATTGCGTTTTGTTCAAGTATTCTTTCATTTATCATCACTTTTATTCATTTCTTTTCATTTCGTCCTCGAGCCGAACGACGATGATGAAAAAAAACAAAACAAGAAAAAAAAGGTATTTGTTTAGCTCGGATCATCCGCAGCAATTTTATTCCGATCGCTTTGTGTCCTCCTCAGTGATACTGGCCTTTGGGGAAGAAGAAGAAGAAGAAGAAGCCGCGGCAACTTGTCCAAGCGGTTCTTTCCTATATACCTTCGACTCCCGTCGTTCGTCGTCGCATCTGATGGCACGTCGCATCTCTTGTTGGGTCCCGATCGTCGATGCGTGATGAGCAGAAAAGAAGCCGACAGTAAATAAAATAAAACCTTCAGGAACCTCTCAATACCCGGGGCTGTTAACAAAGTTTCGCAATACTGTAAAAAGAAAAATAGATGAACGTCGGCGAGAGAGAGAGTCTTTGCTGCTGGGAAGGAACTGATAACTGCTGCCGAGAAACGATGAACCGATTCCAGAGTCATTCCGGGGCCGAGAATAATGGCATTCTTAAAAATTAAAGGCGACCCGAAATAAATAGGTACCTGTACTTCTTTTAATTTGTCCCTTTGGACCTCACTTCAGGTGCTCTCTTTTTTAAAGCATGTTTCCGAAATTTAATTGAATGGCGACAACCTAGTAATCCTAAATAATTTCACGCTATTATGGAGAAGCAATTATAATTTTCTTTATCCTTAGGATATCTTTTCATCTTGGATTCCGTAGAGAGAACAAGAAAATTGTACCGATAAAAAAGCAATATATCCTTATCTAGATTAAAATTGATTCGTACTTTTGTGATGGGATTCAAACGGGACAGAACTCAGATAAGATACCTAAGTTCTGCGTGTGCCAAATTTTGAATTGCCATACTTATTTCGTTCTTCAGTTTGGCAAACATTTTTTGAGACATTTTGAAAAACCTTTCGTAGAACCCTGAAGTGATAGCCTTTGAAATGTGAAAACTTTTCCAAGCTCTCTGATCGTGAATCATTATGGAAATATTTTTCACATTTGTGTTCGACGCTAAGATAGGTAACAAACAATAAAATTGAGCGTCACCCGCCTAAGATAATTCAATAACTGTAATTAAACCTTTTTTAAACATGGTGAATTAAAGCATGCGGGAAATAACTGCTCTTATAAAATACTGCATTCGCCAATTTTCTCGGTACAACGGGTAACGTCTTCACATATAGCTGCCAAAATCTGCAAATGAATTTTGGGACAATTTTTGTTCCAGAATCCAAGTTTTCTGTAAAATTTTCATAATTTTTTTCGCAAATCGAAACGCTGAATCAATGTCCTAAACGAAAATGGAAAGCCATAACGCTTTCGGAAAGAACCGCTCCATCAATGCTTTAGAACCAATTGCGTTTTGAGGTTATAAAAATCGTATNCTATAAAAATCGTATCTCCAAAACACTGTCACTGAGAAATGCGGAAATGGGCTTTCGAAATATATTATATGAGCTTTAATGCTTTTTGAAAAAAAGGAAAAAAGAAACAAAATGCGATTGAAGAGGCAGTGAAAACTCGCAACGATCTGAGACTACACCAAGGAATGCGTTACACCCAGAGAAGGTGTTCGAATCATGGGTCTACTTTCAAAATATTTGATGTGAATTACACGTTCGACTCGTTCGTGAGGCTCATTTCGAAAAATAATTTTTTAAACTTGTGGAACAATACCGTGGACGTTTAAAAAATATTTTCGATTTTCGCGGAATTTTCCCAAAAGCCTTGGAATAATATATCACAGAGAACCTGCTGATATCATCGCATCTTCGCGATTGCACAATTGACTCAAATTCTGAATGCCGTTTCGGTGCTTTCAGAGTGATTTACACCTCCTTCGTCATGATATAACGAACGAGAGGATTTCCCATCGGCATCGTCATCATGAACTGGAAAAAAAAGACGAAACGAAGTACAATAAAAACCAAGCCGAGAAGAAATGTTATCCTTCGCAAACTCTTATTTAATGACGCTCAGCACCCACAAAAAGTAATAACAATTATCACCACATGCGAGTGGCGGAAAAATATAGAAACACGGCCGATGCGCTTTTGACTTCGCCGACGTTTATTTCCTCGGATTCCTCGTCGTCGTCGCAAATCCTTTTGAGAATGAAAAAAAAACACACACACATGGGATGAGGAACGGAAAAAGGTCTTTGAAATACGGGCCCAGTCCGCAGAAATGCTCATTTTGTCCCAGGTTTCGCCAGCAACTAACCGAAACACCGTGTTTCGGAAGCCAGCAAACCGTGGAAACCATAAATTTAGGAATTTTTATACTCCTTCCCCGGACACACTTGATGTGAAATCGAGAACTGTGTCGCCCATGTTTTCCGTATATTAAGGAAAGGGACCAGCAACAAGCCCGAGAAAGTGAACCATTGGAAACAACAACCAAAAAAAAAAAAAGTCTGTCGATCTATTTTTTTTTCCTTTCGTCTTTTAATAATACCTCGGAGACGAGAAGGCATTCCGACAATCGGTTACCCGAAAACGGTTTCTGGTCATTATGCTCCTCCCTCCCCTCCGGACTTCATCGATTGCCCGAGACGCCGATAAGAATAACAAGTACATTTTAAAGCAATTATATAAAGTTAAAAGAATCGGAAATCTTTTGTCGCAACCCGACCGGGCCGAAGGAGTTGACACAGGTTCCGAGTTTACTAATGAGGACGACGGCTTTTGATGGAATCAGAAAAGGGCGGACAGGAATCTCCGGAATGTGGTCATTACCCAAATTATTGCCTGATGAAGATGTTGGGATTCTTGGTGCACACCTTCTAACCCTATCTTGGGTATACAGTACAAAAATTCTTCCTCCCCGGTCGTGAACGTCTTTTTGTTTTGTTTTTTGGCTGCGAAAAAATATCCCGCAAACAAGCTATAAATTAACCGCCTTATTGGAGGATTTCTCTCAAACCAAAGAAACTTAAAAAATGAGAATTTGTTTCATCCTCTGGATATTTTATCAACAATTGGGGGGTTTTTTGTTGTTGGTCTGACAGGAAGTTCCACAGCAGTTGCTCTATATACTTGAGAGGACAAGTTACCAATTTTTTGTGTGTTCTCATCATCATTACCTTATTTTTATGACTTTTGTGAGAACGCGGTCTTAAGTTTTACCTTTCAGGCATGGAAAGCAGTACAGTTTCAGCGTTGATTTGTTCAAAAGTTTCTATTTTTGGCTATCCACATTATTTTCTTAGGCTGATCGAGGATATTGACATATTGCCGAAAAATCGTGAGTCCCGTGAATCCCGGCGTGAATCCAGAAATATGTTCTTCCTGAAAATAATCATTTGGAACGCTACGCAAAAGATTGAAATGCAGCTGAAATTTTGTAATTTTTCGTATTTTTTTAAACCGGAACGACGAAAGGTCTTTGAAATTAAAAACGTCGGGAAACTGCATCAAAGTGAAACATAAAATGTGCTTGAAAAACGCGTTTTGCTCCGTCATATCTGATTAAATTGTAAATGCCAATTTCCATTTTTGTCTAGAGGACATATTCCTTGCATATTGGTAACTATTAAATTGCTTTTCTGAATTCAAAGTACAAACATTTTTGCATCAACGTTTACTTGAAAAATTGTCAATACTATAATTTCATTATTGCACATCACATCCCTTAGTTATCTATTATATGTGACAAGAAGAATGAGCAAAAAGTTTCAAGATATTTACAAAAATATTTGGAACCCTGCCCTTCCATTTTTCGACTGATGAATAAGAGGGTCAACTGAGAACTCCGTTCAATCGTTATGAAAAATTAAATTCAATATTCAGTATTTAATTTTAGTGAAAATGGTCGCATATCTTTAAAACATCAAGGAAATTCAGTCGCCGTCAGGGTTTACAATATTGTTTCACTTCGATCCACGCAGGCGTAGGGCGAAATATTTTTGGTGCTATTCTCTTGATATATAAGAACTCTGCTGGCGTTGAAGACCTTGGAAATAATTTTTGTCCTGTCACATGAATCAAAATGTAATGAGGAAAGGTTGTGGAGTGCTGTACAGAGTTCATAAGGTTCACACTAGATATTCGAGTCCAATGAAATCTGTCGTATGCATTTTTGATCAGAGCACATAATAACTACGCGAGTTTGAAATGGCAGACATAAAAATGCACCAACTTGAGTGATCATCTGAAAAAAGTCGAGCAAATCGTAAAAAAAATAAATCGGGGTGAGTTCACGCTGTTTCTGTACCCCGTGACTCCTATTACGAAAGTAAATAAATAAAAAATGACCTGCTGAATAACATCAGCCATTCCAGACAGGTCTGCTGTATACACACCAGTGTTTTGTTTTTGTTTCAATTTGTAAAAATCGCAGTCGCTTTGAAAGCCAAACTTGAAAAGCTAAAATCAGATGAAAAATTAACTTTGTGGCCTCGAACGACATCGAAAAAGAATTCATATTTTTATTTTGTCTTCTGCTGTATATGGAATAGCGTACTTATATTTACCGATTCCCTGCTAAATTCGCAACTTCTTTCCTGAGACTTGAATTTTTGAATTTTTATGAGGTAAAATGTAGGAATCGAAGCTAGATGACGGATGAATCGCACACATATTTTCGCACACACTTCTGATTGACGAGCTGTTTGCAACAACATTACGTATATGCAATCCAAACTCCCGTTGGATTTTTCCCAAGAGTTTTAAAATGTACAGAAAGAAAAAATAATACGTACAAGAATTTTGCTTCCTCCATTAGAAAAGTCTTGTTTCGTTCATGATGATTATCGGAGAAGGGAAGCAACTAGAAAAAAAAATGACACGGGCACCAATTTTCCGTTTCCATTGTCTAAAGTTTCGAGACCGCGTATTCTGCACAAGATTTACACGGGAAAACGACGTTGGTTTTGGCCACGGCTGCGTTTCTTTTTTTTTTCAGTTGTATGGAAAAATAAGTTGAGTCCAGAGAAAGGAAAAAAATTACACTATACAGTGGCTGAAAGGGAGCACAATGTATCTGACAGAACGATTTTTTGTCTTCCGAGACGTCAGTGCGCATGTCAACTGTCAAGCTGGGCTCAGAAGTGACGAGCTCTCTCGTGGAAGTAAGGTGGCTGATGTTCAAAGGTACGATGACACGTACCCATATATATATTTTTTTTCTATCAAATAAGTCAAGATTTCAGAATTAACAAGAGCTTTTTTTTCATGAACAAAGCCCAGGTTCGGGGATTTTTTTATTTTTGGAAACGCGCGAATAGAGAGCTTATTTAAAACTGTTCCAAACACTTTAAAAGTACTGTATCTCAGATTCGTCGGAAAACAGAAAATTACAGCTGGTATTTTAAAACATGCTGCATCATTGTAAAGGATATGGTCCAGAGGGTTGTCAATTGCGCCAAAACTTAGCCCAATCACAATCACAAGCACGTACATTGCAATTTTGATTGGGCAATAAAATATTTCAGGCACTGGGATAGTGATTAAGATTGGGCATCGATTTTTCAAAGGCTTGAAATTGCACTTGCAACTAGGCTAAAACTAATATAATCACAATCACAACCAAGGCCAAAAAACTGCAGCAAACGACGTTTAATTTTGTAAAACGTACGCTTTGACAAAAGAAGACTACAGAAAAAGGAAAAATTCGCTTCATTCCCTCTGGTGCGACGACGTTTAATTTTGTAAAACGTACGCTTTGACAAAAGAGGACGAAAGAAAAATGGAAACATTTGCTTTATTTCCTCATCTGGTACAGAGGAATTCAAAGAAAAGAGACTACTGTATAGGCAGTCTCTATCGGATAAAAATTAGCACCGCTCACAATCCGTGCAGCGAAAAAAAAAAGAAAAGCGGCGTGAGAGTCGTAAGTTTTCCGCATGGGAAATCGGTCGCATAATGAAGACGAAATATACACGCATAATGCTGACAGTCTGTCCACGGAGATGGTTATCTTTTAGCAGATACCGACATAGCGAAGTGAGAAAAAAAAAGCAACCAACCAATTGTATTATTGAGATGGAAAGAAAGGATTCTTGTGGTATCAGAAGCCAGAAGAACTTAGTTAAATTAATTGCAAGTGCTTTTTTCCCTGTTCTCGGAGTCTCACTCTCACGCGAATAGCTTTAATTCGCATTTAGACGGTGTGCAAATCTCTTCACTAGATTATTTTTTTCTGCCCCGCGGGGCAACGTGTCAATTCCCCTAGGGTACATGGAGGGCACAATTTTGAATTATTCCTCATCAATGCTATTTAAATAAAATAAGAGTCTATAGTGATTCCTCTATATGGGGGTTTTTAATGCTGCATGTACATCTACGAGACGTTCCATAAGTAATTGCATGAAATGATTGAATTCCTTCAAGAAAATTTATATTTGTAGTGAACTAGAATTATATTGTTTTGGACGGAGCAGCGACGGGTAAAATTCCCAAGTGGTTTTTGATCAAAAGACATTAAGCGGTTTCAAATAATTCAGAATTTCTTTAAGATGCGTCTTCAATATGAAATAAAATCGAGGTTCACAAAAATTTATCTTTAAATATCTAATGTCTTGTATTCAGTATGACAACTACGACTATATTGCATTCAACATTTACGTAGTGTCTATAAGAAGGAAAAATTTTCTCCCGACGAAGAAGACACTTCATTGGATGAGCTACTGGCAATCTTAAATTTTCTTGAACGTTTTGATCCTGTGAAATAAGGATTGAAACTATTCATAAATGAGATGACGCCAGATTTAAATCTTGTACACAATTGAACGACTCCTGGTATCCAGAAAATTGGCAGAATGAAAACGCAAAAGCGAGCATCCGTTTATATTTCCTTGAGATCTTTTTTAAATTAGCATGATGGTGGTATTAGTGCTGCATCTAAAGTAATTGAAGCGTTATTTCATTGAAAATTCAAAAAAATATGTACTACGTGACCATATATTAAGAATTATTTACTAATCTATGGTCTCATATTGTTCGAAAACTGATCCAATTCACCGTGTTACACATTCGGGTCTGTAATAGATAATCCAGATGCTTTCCTGCGCAACCTGTTATTAATTCATGGTGAATAGAACAAAGTAATTTAAAAGAATTCAAGAAGTGGCAGACAAATCGAATCCGAATGAAAGTAGCATTTTTTCAGACACTGCTAATGGAACCCGAACACTCGTCGTTCTACAAATAGTCATTAGAGCTATATAGATATGACGAAGTGAAGAAGCAATAAAATTACTCAACAGAAGCCAGAATTGAATTTGTTAGTGGCACCTGTTGTCAAAAACCCACTCGGTTGGTTCGTCGTTGTCCAGAGCAGCCACGGAAACATGTGTCGAGTGTGGCATCATGAGGAGGTCAAGAAGTAAGAACTCCAGTCACAAATAAGTAGTCGGGACAAAAGGGGGCCTTACTTCGTCATTTTCGACTAATTGCCTTCTTCCTGCTCGGCGGCACGATCTAAAACAATGTATGAGAGCATTATGAATGCATCAGGGGTGGAAAAAAAAAGAAACGGTTTTTTTCCGTTTTCACGCCTTCGTCATATCCCCACTATCTTTGTCTCTCTCACACACACACACACACAGAAAACCGCTGACCTGAGCTCACCCCTCTCCTCGTCGTCGTTGCTGCGCTATCTCCTCGACTATACATTGACGATTGTTACGGAATTTAATTCCTTCATTTATTTTCCGCCCGCGTTTTTCGGCAATGAAACGGGATTGTAAAATTTCGCTCCGGAAACCGGTCGCGTTTTTCTTGAATATCAATCGTTCAATTTTCCCCTGCGCATCCGCAGTAACCCCCCTTTGTCCTCTGTGAACTGCGCAGAATCTTCCTAATTTGCCTTCTTAATGACCGAGTTTATCTGGCACTGATGATGATAATCTGGAAATTCGCCATCGAAATTACGTGCTATTCTCGCAAGGTTTTTTCGGAATGCTGCTCTGCTGCGTCGTGTGAAAGCGCCGGAAAATTCAGCTCGTAATTTCCTCCTCCAGTTTTGCCACACAGATAACAACCAAGCAGTTTATAATTGCTTTACAAAGCGAAAAAAGGATACTTGGCAATTTGTGGCGTATAAACCTTATTCATTACGATCAGTGTTCTTTTTTCTCTCCTTTTTTGTGGAACGTCTGCCACTTGGGACGTGGTTTTCCTCGTAAAAAGCGCGCATATTATTCTGAACATTTTCTTATTCATAGAAATTATAACGACTGATAACGAGTAAATAAAATCAGTTTTCCTGCTTTAAACAATCATGTCAGCGCTCATATTCTATTTATGAAAACGAATTAAATGAATCAAGGGAAAATAAATCATGCTAAAAATTTTGGATAAATGTTGATCACAAAATTATAGCATTGCATCTATTTTCCCATTGTTCCCATTAAAAATTTCAAATCAAGTTACTTGTGATTGTATAAACGCCTCTCCACACAATTTTTATTGCCGGCAGTTCCAGTAAGTGAATAATTTGTTGATTACACGGTTTTATGACAAAATACTCGACTGACGCATTTCAAAACAAAGTCTGTCAGTAACACAAGTTTCTGAGACGATCAGAAATCTCACTCATATTACGAAGGATCAATTAAACGACTTAAATTAATCCTCTGTTCATTTTTTCGGATTTTTTGGTTGCCCTGATCCTTGGAAGCCTCTTTGTTCCCTAATGAATATTTTTGGACAGCTTTCGTATAGATAATATTTCTATCGCGGCGTTTAAAAGAACAAAAGACTTAATTGCATGGCAAATAGTTTTAAAATGTGGGACTTTATTTCTAAGAAGATATTTCAGTAATTCGAAATCATTCATAGCACTTATAGACCGTTCGCATGCATATTTTCCAAAATGCATCCAGTGCACTTTCAACTCTGTCTTCTGTCCATTTCAAATTGGCGAGGAATTGAGCAAATCAACATGATAATATACAATTCTATCCATTTAATTAGACTCAAAAACCAGAGGTGCAAAACTGAAGAATCTCATGAATTAAAATCGTTCGTCTTTTAATCTTTCAATGCAAGGAAGAATTTTTAGAAGTCCTTGGCCCGCCCTTGAAGTATCATAGTTTTAAAAAAATATACCTCAATATAGCCGGGAATCAACTGCTGTTATTTTCAGCTCATAAAAAGACAACTCTAATGAATGATGAATCTTAGACCATCAAAATTTTAAATCGGTTAGCTTCATCGACTAAAAAGTTGATCACGTCTGTGCTAAACCGAACTGAATGGCATTTTTCGGTAAGAAACCTTGTTGCTATACGATCATCATCAAGCAATCGTCAACTCGGGTTATGCAAATTAATTGCAAGTGCTTTTTTCCCTGTTCTCGGAGTCTCACTCTCACGCGAATAGCTTTAATTCGCATTTAGACGGTGTGCAAATCTCTTCACTAGATTATTTTTTTCTGCCCCGCGGGGCAACGTTTCAATTCCCCTAGGGTACATCAAGGGAACAATTTTGAATTATTCCTCATCAATGCTATTTAAATAAAATAAGAGTCCAGTGATTCCTCTATATGGGGGTTTTTAATGCTGCATATAAATCTACGAGACATTCCATAAGTAATTGAATGAAATGATTGATTTCCTTCAATAAAATGTATATTTGTAGTGAACTAGAATTATATATTTTTTGGACGGAGCAGCGACGGGTAAAATTCCCAAGTGAGTTTTGATCCGAAGACATTAAGCGGTTTCAAATAATTCCGAATTTCTTCAAGATACGTCTTCAATATGAAATAAAATCGAGGTTCACAAAAATTTATCTTTAAATATCTAATGTCTTGTATTCAGTATGACAACTACGACTATATTGTATTCAACATTTACGTAGTGTGTAAAGAAGGAAAAAATTTCTGCCGATGAAGAAGACATTGCATTAGATGAGCTACTGACAATCTTAAATTTTCTCGAACGATTTGATCCTATGAAAGAAGGATTGAAACTATTAATAAATGAGATGACGCAAGATTAAAATCGTTTACACAGTTGAGCGACTCCTGGTATCCAGAAAATTGGCAGAATGAAAACGCAAAAGCGAGCATCCGTTTATACATCGATCCTTGAGATCTTTTTTTCTAAATTAGCATGATGGTGGTATTAGTGCTGCATCTAAATTAATTGAAGCTTTATTTAATTGAAAATTCAAAAAAAATTTCTACGTGACCATATATTAAGAATTATTTACTAATCTATGGTCTCATATTGTTCGAAAACTGATCCAATTCACCTTGTTACACCTTCAGGTGTGCAGATAATCCAGATGCTTCCCTGCGCAACCCGTTATTAATTCATGGTGAATAGAACAAAGTAACTTAAAATAATTCAAAAAGTGGCCACAAATCGAATCCGAATGAAAGTAGCCTTTTTTTTCAGGCACTGCTAATGGAACCCGAACACTCGTCGTTCTACAATTAGTCATTATAGAGCTATAGATACGACGAAGTGAAGAAGCAATAAAATTACTCAACAGGAGCCAGAATTGAATTTGTTAGTGGCACCTGTTGTCAAAAACCCACTCGGTTGGTTCGTCGTTGTCCAGAGCAGCCACGGAAACATGTGTCGAGTGTGGCATCATGAGGAGGTCAAGAAGTAATAACTCCAGTCACAAATAAGTAGTCGGGACAAAAGGGGGCCTTACTTCGTCATTTCCGACTAATTGCCTTCTTCCTGCTCGGCGGCACGATCTAAAACAATGTATGAGAGCATTATGAATGCATCAGTCGCGGGGTGGAAAAAAAAAACGATTTTTTTCCGTTTTCACGCCTTCGTCATATCCCCACTATCTTTGTCTCTCTCACACACACACACTCACACAGAAAACCGCTGACCTGAGCTCACCCCTCTCCTCGTCGTCGTTGCTGCGCTATCTCCTCGACTATACATTGACGATTGTTACGGAATTTAATTCCTTCATTCATTTTCCGCCCGCGTTTTTCGGCAATGAAACGGGATTGTAAAATTTCGCTCCGGAAACCGGTCGCGTTTTTCTTGAATATCAATCGTTCAATTTTCCCCTGCGCATCCGCAGTAACCCCCCTTTGTC
>CAJPEX010004116.1:11288-23889 GCA_905338405.1 Notodromas monacha
AGATAGAGGGGCGAAGTACGCAAAGGTGAGGAGGGCTAATGAATCGATTTGTTTTCACAACAACGACGTCGCGTGCGTCCCAGACGGCATTCCTAACGTCAGAACAGTGGACCTCATATTTTCTCATGCCCACGACCTTCGCATGCGTCCATTATTCCACATTGTCTGGATCCCAAAGTTCTGAAGCATTCGTCAGATATGTGCCTATGGGAGGGCTGCTTGAAAATGAGAGTTAATTTCAATGCGACGTTTGCGAGTTATTCCGCGATAAATAAATGAATTTTTTTTACGCTAGGTCAACGGCTGTATTATTTTTTTTCGTTCTAGAAATCCTCGTCGTTTGCTTGCAGAGTTTTTCCACTGCTGGTGTTTATTGAACTCTGCGACGATTTCAGGACAGAATTTTTGGGGAATTTTGAATAGAACTCTTGGAAAAATTATGCTGTACAAAGCTTCTTCTTTTCCAACTTCTAGAAAGTGCTTTAAGAGCTTCAGGCGGTTGGAAAAAAAAAACTTCACTGAGTTGTGAATTCACAGTTTCCTTCTCATTGAAATAATCTGTGCGATTAATTCAGTCTGAGTGGAATGAATCCTGAGTGAAATGAAAACCTTTTCATGTAATTTTTACTGGGTTCAATTAATGGGTTACCTATATTTTCGCAAAACTCAGACCTAAAAAGATGAGTGCACTTTTATTTGCGCACTCTTCATGCAAATTTTCAAACTTTCTTGTGTGCGTTATATCATCGGTTCGCATTATAGGCAAAATATAAAAAAGCAAATTGAATGCGATTAACTTTTTCTTTCTTTCATTCATTTTTCAGCTCAAAATGAAGGTGTATGTCTTATGCAAGAGCAGGTGCTACCCAAGTTAATACCTCATTTCACTCAAATATTTGAGAGTTATAACTTAAAATGTGTCAAAAGTTGAAAAAAATTGAAGAAATCTTTGGTAATGGAGATGGACTCTATCTAAAACAATCTTGTCTAAAATGATTTTCTATCTACAAGTAGTTTTTTTCTGGTCCCTTGAGTTTCTTTGTAGAGAGAGTAAATGGGTATTTTCTATTAATTTTGAGCATTATTTCATGCTTCAGTGGGAGATGAAAAAATAACGATAATTTTCATTCTTTCATTCATAACATAATTGAAGGATTGTATTTGTGTGATGGCGTTGAGACAGGTCATATTTGGTGCTTGTTAAATTCTTCATAATGTGTGCACTGAAGCAAAAATGTTTACTACCACAAAAGTTTTTGTCCATGAGACAATTTCTATAACTTCATTATAACTTTTCCAAGAGAAGACTTACTTCAGTATCAAACCCGAAATTTGATTTGCTGGACTTCATACAGAAGCTGGTCTTAGAAGGTGAACTTGTTAGCTGGCAGAAAAATATAACATGAAAATAGAAAGTCTATCAAGCTAAATTTATGACTAATTTACCCAAAGGTAAAATGCTTTGCTTAAATTGACTTGTGAGTTAATCTAACAGCCAATTGACAAACTGCAGCACAATGGCCAAAACTGTGATGGCTGAATAATATTCTCATTCCTCTGCTGAGTCCTGCCAATAAAACAGCTCAAACATTGGACTGCACAAGCTACAGTAAACATCTGCCTAATGGACTTGATTTGTGCAACAGACAAGTCTGTTATAGACAAAAAGTCCTTTAGACAAATTCAATTACTGTATATAAAAAATTAAAACTTTTACTCGTTAACACTGATTTTAAACCAACAGAAGTTTGTTTGGTGGATTTTGTCAGTTGGGTGGGAGGAAAAACTGCCTGAAGAGCTTGTCTTTTAGGCAAAAATACCTTATGCAGGAGGTCTGTTAGGCGGGGGCCACTGTATTCTGTTTATTTTTTTAAAGTTATTTTAGATTATTTGAGCAAAAGTTATTTTAGTTATTTTATGTGCAGTTGTACATTGTGGAATGTATTTTCTTTGATTTTGTTATCCATGCTGTATACAGATTTTTTCTCTGTTTCCCATTCTGAAGTGATTGAATGTGTTTGAATGAATTTGGGTGTTGGGTGGGGAGGGGGTTTGGATGTGGGAATGTTGATTGAACCTTGTGAACGCTGAAAATCAGAAAATAAAGCTTTCTGTTCATTCATTCATTCATTCATTTTAGGTTTTGCTTCTCACTTGTAATCATTTGCATCAATACTTAAATGCTAGCCACAATAGATTTCATGGCATGTACCATAATCGTAAAATTCCACTCAAAAGCTTCCAATTGCAATTTCACTCTCCTGAAATCTGGTCATTCACGTTGGAGAATGAAATCCTTGATGTTGGGTCAAAAAATCAACCACCTCTAAAATATTCTAGCAGCAGCAGGCGCTCTTGTGCAAGACAATATTCTTCACGATTTTTACAAAAAAATAAAGCAAAAGAAGCCCTTGCTAGGACTGTTTGGAGAAGCAGGAATTTCTCGGGTTAATTTTGAGAAGAACCCTGGTGAACGTGAATGGGACATTGACAGAGCGTCGGAACCTTCCCCCGGGGGATTCTCTGTTGCAAACAGCCAAGAAACACTCCAGACTTCGTCTATAACATTCATAAAGTCAAAAAAGAACCCCAGGCAAATGTTTCCCAATCAACAAGTACGACTGACTCAGAATGGCGAGAAATAAAAGAAAACAACAACCAGGAAGACATGCTTCATCAATCCTTGTTGCATTCCTGCAAAAAACTGGAAACGATTTCCCTTTCCGCGTCCCAAACGTAGTATTTTCTTCCCAAATTTTTTTTTTCATTTCTGTCGGCTTTAACATTTCAATTTTTTCAAAATTTTATTGGAGAAGAATGAATATTTTTCGTGAATTTAGAAGAAAAACCTTGCTTACAAGAAGACAAGGCCGTTGACGAAATATGTTCTGCTACCAAAACGAATGAGAAAATTCTTGGATCGTCCGTATTTTTTATACGTTTCTTAAATGCTCGAAATATTTCAGAAGTGATCGCATTCCTATCCGATGAAAGGTCTGGGAAATGTAAATTTGAAGGAAAGGCACCGGAAAAATAAAATTTTCAAAATAAATGGCTTTTGAATACAATTTTATAATATGATGCTGGCTCAATATCGATCTCGAATAAAATTGCGTACGTTTGAAAAGCCGAAGCTAAACGAAATTGTAACGAAGAAACAACGATGTTCGTACATACGTATATAACCGAAGTTTTGTGAACGTTTGAAGTTTGAGTCATAAAAATCTACAAGATTTAAATCGTGTAGGAAACATTTTTCATCGTCCAATGATGCACTAAAACATGCTAAAAATCTAAAAAGATCTCATTTTCTTTTCACTGATTTAATTTTCGACTCAATTTGAATAAAGTTCGTCTATTCTTGACTGCGAATTGAAGCTATTGGCGAATACATGTAAACTTGACATATGCATAGCAGAATTTTATTCCACTCAAATAATGACAAAACGAACCCATCCCTCCCGAAATTTAGATTTTATTTTCAATTTCAGGGCTAGCTGCAGGAATGTATAACTTCGTAAGTCTTAAAAAACAGGTTTAATTTCATAGAGCACGCTTGAGAAGATAAATTTCTCAAGGGAAAAAAAACGAAAGATTCAAAAGTTGCAAGCCACGCGAAAAGCACTAAAATTCTGTCCACGATCGGAATTCAAAGCCTTCCAAAAATCCAATGAAGTCTCGTAATTACGAAGTCCTTAACCGGTATCATGTACACATTTTCCGAGAATTTTTTCCCGTTCCCCCTGCTCCAGGCGGAAAAAAAAAAACTACCATGAATACAGCTATAAAAAATTCAAATTTTTTCAAGAACAAACAGGATATGATCTTTATGCGAGACAGTCATTAATTTTTTCTTCCACTTTTTTTTTATGAGCAAAAAAAAAGTCCATCATCCCGCCTCATCGAAATTCGTCTTGACTGGGCTCGGCAGCCGCGTAAAAATCAGTCAAGAATTAATGAGGGGATTAAAATTCCTTCGCGAGAAAAAAAATCAACCTTCTTTCACGTAAAAAAAAAAACAAAACAAAAACAGTGAATTCCTCGGTCTTCTCATATACAGCAGTAATCGATCCGGGGCGAGCAATTTCCTTCCGACAGATGTTCTGCCCAGCGAGTAGAGAACTGATCGTCACAACGCCTTTGCCTCAAGCCCTCGTAACTTACACGTTTCAATCTCTTACAGGGTAATCCACAAAATATATTTTCCACTGTGTTTCAAAATTTTCAGACTACACCAAAAAAATCCGAATCCAAGTTATTCAATTTGAATTTGAATTTGATTTTAAATTCTATGGATTTTGCTGCTTGTCGTTATTTTCAATAGGCGGGACATTCGAGGGAAAAAATCATGAAATTATTGGATGAAGTTATTATATTAGAAGTTGCGTGTAACTAGGACAACCATTATCAAACCTGCTTAGAATAAAAAAGAACATCGCCATATCCGCTTCAGAGCAATTTTTTGAAAATTTATATGGTGGAGACGGAATCATGAAATCGGATATTGTTTGAAAAACTGAATGAGCCTCAATTTAAAATTTTTAAATGAAATGTACAGTATATACAAGGGTTGGTGCATAAGTTCTGAGACGTTTGGAAACAGATCCGATGGAGTTTCAACAATTCCCAAAAAAAAATACTGGCGTATATACAGCCCCATAATTTGGCAACACTGCAGTGCTCTTCAACATATTCTTCGCCCATTTCAATGAATTTTTCATGCTATAAATCCAACGATTGAAGCAGTGAACACTACTGTTCATTTTCTTTTCAATGATTCAATGTTGAACAGTATAGTGACGTGTAATGCGGCAATGCGGTTTAAAAAATTTAATTGCTAACATTCCTTCCGATCTATTTCACAAAGTCTCAAAACTTATGAACCAACCCCTGCATTTAACAACCAAGAGACGACACAACACTTCTAATTTCGGTCTGTATTTTTTTGGTGAACACCTTGTAAATATATTTTTTTTCTTATTTCATCTGGGGAAAATCCTTTGGAGTCGATTTAGCCCCAGTTGATCTTGCTTTCGTTCCCTTTTTCTATTTTCTTCTTACAACGCAATAAGAAAACCCCTCTATGCCGCAAACAAGCATGAAATGGACTCGGGTTTCAAGAATTTCTCCCTGGGCACCGAAACGGTCCATTAATAAACGTAAATCTTCGCTTGGGGCACAGGAAGATTGATGAACACTCATGGGTTTTCTTTTCTTTTGTTTTTTCCGCTTTTCCAGAAAAACAAAAAAGATGTTGAAATCTGGTAGAAGGAGGGAAGGAAGGACGTGCTCTGCTGTTTGTCGACGGTTCCGAGAAAATGCCGCCTCTCTTGGGATAATCAGTCGAAAAAGGGGTTTTTTGTTAGACCCCCATTTTTCCCTTTTGGGCCAGATAGGCTCACAAATTTACGCAAATTTTGGACGATTTTGGACAAAAACAATCACCCGAAGTGCGTGGAAATCATTCCGAAAATTTGTTTTCAGCGGACTGAAAAGTTAGCCTGATATATAAGCTTTTTGTTCGCTGTGGAATATTGTTATTCGATTATTAAAAAAACAATTAGTAGCTTGTTCAGAACGCTTGCATCCGATTAACTCATACCTGAAAAATAAGGCAAAAAATGTAGGGTGCATCAAAAATTTTCTCAGAAGAAGCGTAATTTTTTTTTTGAAACGTCAAGGGTTGCTTTTTAACGTATTAAAAAGCGTGGCTCAAATAATGCCTTCGTGTCACCAATATAATGTTCACTGCGTAAATTTTCATCAGCTAAATTAGTGCAATTCAGGCTGAAATCCACAAAATTGTTGATACATGAAATATACGGCATTTGGGTGGATCAAGTGAGAACTTAATCTTGAATGAAGAAACATGATGATATTGACTGAGGGAAGATTCTTTCGCTTCCGAGAAAAATTGTGACGATTTTTAGAAACCTCAAACCAGTCGTCACGAAAATCGTTTCATGTTCGAGGAACTACAGTAAGTCTGTTTATTTTACTTTATCTTATTTTATTTTACTGTTCGCCAGGAATTGCAGTGATGGAACAAAAGGGCGTTGTTCTTGGGCGAACAGTAAATTGAATTCCTCTCTCAGCAGCAGGAACAAGAAAACACGTGTGGGAAAACCATTCGCGCTGCACGAGCTGAAATGAATCCCTACGGAGTTCTTCCCCTGCCAATAATCAGAGCTAATATTCGTTTCGAAAGTCCATCAATCATTAAAATTGAGTTAGCCCTTCTCTTTACACCACGGGATATCCATTAGTTGGCCCGCAAAAATCCTTTCCACGCGCGCGTATGCATTTTTTTCCTAACTCAATAATGTATTTTTTTCTTTCTTGAGATTGGCACGAAAGAATGGTTCGATCGTCATGCTGAAAAGTACAAGAAAAATATTTCTTTTGACCACATTGATTTTTTGTTGTTGTTTGAAAACGCACCTTTATTTTTCCATTGAATCAATTGAACCCATCAATTTTATTCAATAACGTTCCATCCAATTCTTGCTGGTGATGAGCATTAAAAAAACTTTTTTGAAGGGATCTCCTGTGGAACTTCAATTGAAAATGTTTTAAAAATTTGTCACTTAGCTCTGCTTAATTATGGGCGGACGTTGAGGGAAAAAATGGGGAAGTTTCATTTAGAACAAAATGAGCAAACCCTTTGTAATGGAGTATTACAAAAGGAGGCAAGAAAAGGATCAATTTCAAAAATGAAATATATCATTCAGCTGCTCCCCACACAGTAGAAATATCAGAAACAATTCAAATGATAACTGGCGCAAGACTTACTCAGGAATAAGGAATATAAAAAAAATGTTGGAAAAGTGGCCTTCTATGGTTTTCACTCTCTCCCTTCCAAAAATCTGCACTGTTTATATTTAGGACAAAATTTCACTGATATAATTTGATGTGGAGTGTTGATTAAACAATAATAAAACACGTTAATCAATCCGGGACAGGACCAGGATTCCATTTAGGAATTCCTAGTTTGAAGCAGTGAAATATATTTCAAGGATTAATTGAATAAACAACTTGATTGAACTCAACTTGCAAGAATAACTTGGATAATTGGAATAACACAACTGAACTGATTCTGATTCTAATGATTTGAAAAGGAGCAGCTTATATACTACCAGAAATAATTAACCTTCACAAGGTTTTAATTTTACAATCAGAACAGGGAAAGATATAGTCAAGGATGTTACAGTGCCACTGCAATTTTGAGGAGGGGGGATTCCTTTTTACTTCTAGGAATTAAGTACTTTACTTTACATGGCGTGCATGCCGAACAGTTGCACCTGATTGGCTGAAACGGGTTAAATTAATGGTTTGAATATTAAATTACATGGACTGCCATCTAACAGCAGCCCAATTCAATTATTCCATAGTACTCTAGATAATTTGACACACATATATAAAAGGGAATGCAATTATTTTGCCACCCCCTTAATCAGTTGGTTTTCCATCATCATTTTGGCCAGTTTCTGATATTCTCAAAAAATTTGAAAAAAAATCTCAAGTTTATTTTTCTTCTCGCAGAAAAACAAACTAAGATTTCGTAGAATAAAATGATCAACTCCGTAACTCAGAGAAAGAATTGAAGGGAGTGAGGCGAGTCACGTTTGGCCGCGCAGGGGCGAGAAAACGCATCCGGCTTTTTCATGCCGTAAAGAATTGCCAATTCCTCTCCCTCCTCCTCACCTTTAATTTTTTGCACGCATTCCGTGGCGAGTTGTGCGCATCGATAGGGAGGATGGTGCAGGTGATGGGTCAATGATCTCCTTGAGCACAAGGCAATCTGGACTCGGTCCGGCCAAACCCCTTTTCCTTTGGTATCATTGCGATATTATTTTTTATTTTTATTTTTTTGGGCGAACGACCGAGATTTTTCCCGCCCCGGATTTCCTTTTCGAGACAGTGAAGCTTCTGGGCAAAATTCCAACTGACAGGGTGTGAAATTTGTATCTACGCTGCAAATTCGCAACAGTGGCACTTTCAAGCTGATTTTGATGATAAAATTGATGCGATTTGCTCTGCGTTGAAATATGACAGTGAACAAAAAAAAAACGTTTGCGACACAAAATTGCATCAGAGGATTATTCTTACAATAGTAACTTTCATTATTGCTGATATAAGCTCCAATATATGAATCGTCTTTAAAAAGTTAATGCTCGGACTGTTCTTCTAAACATGAAATTCGAACGCAAAGAGGCTGAGATAAATTTCGGGATCCACAGAAAATGACGCCAACAATGGAATCAAAAGAAATTAACTTTGTGATGCAAGTTTTAATTCGAGAGCAACTGTTCAAAATTGACGATTATTGTGAATTTCGAAGCCTTTTCTGCAAAATTATATTACGTTATTCTGCTTGTGTCCTGATGTAGATTATTCAAACCTCGAACACGTATTCTTCCATTTAATTTGGCTAAGCATCTGGGGAGAAAACACAAAATAAGTAATGTGAAATGATCACTGAAATCCGGCTCATGATTCACGTATCAGGAAGTTTTTTGGGCCATTTGAATCTTAAAACCCGAAAAGCAATGATTTTTTAGTGCTCCATAAAAATGTGAATAACAATTGTGGTCAGCTTTTCGTCGTAGAATTTTCAGATTTACTCGTATTTGGGTTTTACACCCAGTTTCTCTGCGGTAAACAATTTTCCGGAAACATAATCCGTTGGCGATTAAACATTTTGCGATTGTTCTTTCGGTTTTTCATGTCTTTCAAGACTTCTCGGTGAACAGGTTTTTGAGGATAAACTTGCATGAAATCAAACCCAAATTGCGCACAAGACGATAAACTGCATTCGTCTAATCTGACGAGATAAAGTTTTCATTTCCTCCGGTTTTTCAATTTTCCGAAGGCAAAAAAAAAACGTTTGCGCATTAAATCAAGCGAAAACAACGAAGTAAGAAAAGATAAATTACGGTTTTAAAAGAACAGAGACTTTGCTTTATACGTGATCCAGTTTCGCAAGAAAATTTTTCGACGAATTTTTTCTTTCCAATAATGCTGTGCGTTTCGACGATTAATGCACAAATTCCTGAAACATGCATCAATGTTAAAAATAACACGAGACGTTGCTCATGTTTGTAATGTTTCATTGGCGTCATCTGTCGTCATCCTCATTTCTTTTACAGAATGAAATCATCGTTACGAAGTAAATTGCATTCATTTTTTGCGCATCAGAACATCCAACTGATATGGAACAATTCAAAAATAGCTTTGCATCAAATTTTTCGCCACATAAATCTGCATGCCGGAAAAATAAATAAATGCTATATATGTAGCTTGTTTTTACCCTTAAGTAGCACTAATTTCCAACTTTTAGAAGAAACAAAGTCACTCTACTCACAAATGTGTCGAACGTCCGTTATAAACAGTTCTCAAGAGAAGTCCCTTGAAGTCGTATCATAGAATCAAAGATAACTCTCCTTATTCCTTGTTGTACGGTAAAAATCACTCTGACTATATATTTCATCATTTTCCAATGCAAACTTCACCAAAGCAACTTCACACAAGACAATTGAAAATTTGACAACAGATAAAATCAAATTAACAGTTCCCTGTGTGTAGAGTGCTGGTGTATATTTGATTAAAACAACAAGCACTTTGCAAAAAATGCAAGTAAAATAATTCCAAAACCATGAAAGGAAAGACAATTCAATATGCCATAAAACAATTCCTGGATATCTGGATTCCATTGTGACAATTAATAAATACATTCAATTGGGGCAAGGCAACTTTTAGATGAGCAACTTGAGAAGACCACATATCTAATACATGCTCATGGGTGGACCAAATGTTGCATTTAATTCAAGCAACAGCTTAAAGAAAAAATAAAAGATTAAAGAAGTTAAAATTAAATAAAGAAAAAAGCTGTTGGAATCTATGCTATGCTCCAACCACCCATGGAATGAGGTATACCATGTTTACTCAGGTACCACGTGCACCTTTTTTCTCAAATTTCAGAAGAAAAAAAGGGGTGCGCGTCATAAGCAGGTACAAATTTTTCAAGAAGTTTTAGGAAGTTATGTGAGCATTATACTTAATTATAAGGGAGAAATTTTGAAAAAATGTAACAAGAAAACTTTTTTGTACTGTAAAAGTTGAAAATTGACAAGATTTTTGTTCAATTCAGGTCTAAAGTCAATTTTTTGTCTTAATTTTCAAAATTTTGTGGTTTTTGATTCACTAAAAATTGGGGTGCATGTCTTACTTAGGGATAAGATTTTAGCCAAATTTCCAACTGAAAAACCCCTGTGCGCGCCTTACTTGAGGGCATGTGGTACTCAAGTTTTATGACATGAAGTTTTAGTGTACTTTTTGGTTCGTCTTTATTATTAAATTTCTATTATGTCTAGACATACGTCCTGGTTTTTACCAAATAAAACTCTGTTTTGGAGCGCCCATTTATATGTTCGTACGTCCCTCAACTTCCTGCCCATTTTCCGCTCTCATTTCGGGTTCTCTTTCATCTCCGAATATTGTACTTTTACAACAAAAAAAATGTGGATGCTGCATGGGGAAGAAAACAAGTGTTTGCAACAAGTCGGTACTTTTTTGCATCCCCCTAAAACCAAAAAAAGGGGGAAACTCAGAGAAGCACGTGTTCCAACCGACCGTTGTTTCAAGCTGGGGCCGTCTGGTTCCGATTTCGTTCCGCCTTGTTTATTTTCGCTGGGGTTTATCGGCAACCCGAGAACAGAGGGTTTCTCAACGACAAAAGCTGTCTTCTTTATTCTATTTCTCGTAAGCTACTTATTCGTCTTCTCTCGACTAATTAGCTGCACATGAAAATGCACTAAACTCAGGTTAACTTTTCTCATCTTTCATAACTGATTTTGACATGCTGCCCCTCGTACTTCACCACGTTCACTTGGAACAAATTCGACATCATCTTCATTTTGAAAGAAAAATTACTCGGGAAAATATAAATCAAAATAATCTAAAGTCCGTTTTAGAGAGCAAACATTTTCAGGCACGAGTTGCATTCGTGTTTTCACTGCATACAAAAATAAGTCTAAAACGTTTACAGGATTTGAAAGCGACTTACTCAAGGTTGAACTAAGAGAAACAGTCAATATCCATTCAATATAAGGATTTTTCGCATGGAAATCAATTTCGCTCAGTCATGCATAGTTTTGTTTCAAATATTTTGGTCAAAATATCAAAGTTCTGGCTGCCTAAAAAAATATGAAGCATTGCTTCTATAACCCTTGGACGGCAAAGGGTTCCTTTCCATTGCGCGGCAAAGTCAGGATTTTCTTGGGTGGTCTCGCGTTTCATTTTTCCTGAAGGCCACAAAAGCCAAGCCAGGTTGCCTAGGGCAAAGTCAGACTTTGTCCAGCAAAACGGTGCTGCTAATATTTCCCAAAGTTGGACTTTTTCCACTAATCTTTTTCTGCCTCTGAATAAGAATCCTCTGTCTGGCGCCCTGAATGAAAGGGTTGCAAATCAGAAAAGAATGCAACTAATCCTGCAAGAGGCTAAAAAAAAGCTCAGCCTTGGTGATGCATTTTTTTTATTTTTGGGCAAAGTTTTTCTGCGGGTTTTAAAAAATACATTGGGATTTTGCCCGACTTCGCCCTGGGTGAATTGTTCCTCTTTTTTTAAAAACCTGTCCTGACAGACACAAAATTTTGCGGAAAAAGTCCAACTTCGCCGCACAAGGGATAACAGCTCCCAGACACTCTGAAATTTAAAAATTGTATTTCAACAGAAAGCTGAGGACATTAATCGGAAATTGATGAATAAGTTTATCCCAAAAAATGACAAAAATGCCAGAGAAGACTGAAAACTACTGCACGTCAGACATTTGTTCTGTCGTAAAAGAATTCTGTTCAAACGTTATTCAAAATGCTGGTTTAAAAAAAAAAGTCGCCAAATATAAGTTGAAAATGTGCGAGGAAGCAAATGGCGCATCAGTTTCAGGACAATCTAAACATTAAATAGATAATTTGATATTCAGAAGTGTGCGATAAATCCTCTATCATTTCTGCTCACATTCAATTTTACATCATTCATACTTTTTTGCCCTCCGGTAGAGTTTCAAAAATTCGAAAAAGAATTCTGAATCACCGCTGATGACGTCGGTTTAATCAGAGCATTTTTCAAAGCCAAAATTCAAAATATAACTTTCGAACAACATTTTCATCCCGTAAAGATGTTTCAGAAGCAGCTGTCTGGGGTTAAACAAATTTCCCCAGCACCCCGATTCCAGCAAGAAAACAGCACCAACCCGCAACAAAAAAAAAAAAAAAATTGCAGCAATATTTGCTCAAAAGCGCCGCACTCCTGCATGTGAACAACTGTCAAGTCCAACCGAACCAACATATAACGGACATCCTTTCACCACAAAATGAGATGCAACCCAAGGAATAAAATAAGAATTAAAAAAAACCCGAACCACTCGTCCAGCTTCACAAGTGGTCGGAAACCCAACAGGAAAGAAAGGAAGCCCCTCGGGCGCTTCCGATTCATGTCACACACGATCATCAGGCGCCAGAAACCCTTTTAAAAAATTCGGAAAACAGGAAAACGGAACGGGCAAGGACAATATGGAAGAGTGAGTCCGTGAAGAAAAATAAAT
>CAJPEX010004117.1:7625-23885 GCA_905338405.1 Notodromas monacha
AATTCTGTCACATTTTCAGATTTTGGCATAATTAAAAATGGGGAAATTTAGAGGACATCCTTGCGCATGCAATGCTGAAAAGTATTTGAAAATCGGTTCAGAATTCAATTTATGACAAATTTCCAAAGTTTAGTAATTGGGAAATATTTTTGAAAATTTGGAACAAATTAAAATTTTTAACATGTAAGTCTATGGCGGATCTCATTTCGGTTAACAACCCCCCCCCCGGTTACTGAACTAGTTTGTGGAACAAATTAAGTTCGTTAACCAGGGGTTGACTGTATTACTGTGGGGTGGTGTAGTTTCTCCCCAGAGCAGAACTCTTGGTCAGCATACCTCTAGTCTAGGCCACTGCATCCCCAGTACCCTCACTCCCTATTCTCATCACTCTCTCCTTTACCCACACTATAGTGAGGACTTGAGGGTTTGAGTTTACTACAGGGTACTGGGAGGACTCCAGGTCTAGTGAGGAGTTTCACACTGGAATAATGGGTGTCACAGGACAACTCCTTCACAGTAGAAAGGAGTCCACTTTTTGGTCATTCAAGTGTTACAAAGTTTTAGCCTCTATATGCTTCTGCACTGATCAGATTTGAACGTGCAAAACTTCCTGAAATGTGGTTTAGAAAAGTTGATACAGATGGAGCTCAACTTGACTGGTTGTGAGGAATGTTTGACAATTTGATTTGAACAAGTACATCCACATCATAGAAGTATACCTGGAGACTACAGGGCCAGATTAAAGCAGGTGCTAATGATGCTGCATCATTATGGGTTCAGGCAGGGGAATAATAGGCCCCTGGGAATTAAGAAAAATCAGCCAACTGGAGCATTTATAAGTTAAGAATAAATCTGAGGAAACCTGACACAAATAAAAAAACACAAGTAATAATGATCAGAAAAGCAGTGAATGGTGAATAAGAGGAAATCAGATCATGGCATTAAATTGGTTGAGAGAGCACAATACTATAAGTGTGTCAAGAAGGGAAATCAAGTTCAACTGCCATCAGAAACAGCTGGAAAAAGCAGTGCCAACCAATATACGTGTGTCAATAAGAAAAAATGCATCCAAAAAATCTGGCCAAAATTTGGTGGTGCAGCGACTGTACCATATAGTGTCTGAATCAAAGTATGAAGGAATTCATACAACGCTCTACCAGTTTCTTCAAAATTGGAATCGTTTTGAGCAACATCTGCCCTAGATTCCAGAAAGAAACATGGGTCGCCGACGCCTGATAAGAACTTAGCTCCCCCACTCGGGAATCAGGAGTGCAGAAACAATTTGAAGATTCGGCTACAGAAAGAAAGCTTGAAAAGTAAGAATTATTTTTCGCACAGCCTGGGGACTCGTACAAAAAATTAGGCCTACGTGAAGGTCTCCAGAGCAGCCAGAAACGTACATGTTCTGCAGATAAAAGTGAAATTCAATAACATATTACGGAAGTTCATCACGCAAAATAAAATATTCAAGGGACTGTGATATTATCTCATCCCAAGAACGAGGTCAGATATCTCAACCAAAACCCTAAAGTCCAAAGAGTCAATAGGAGATAAGTTCGGAAAAAGCACTAAACCCGCCAGTCAACTTTCGGGCATTGGAATGTCAACATAACCAGGATCAAACCCTCTTTTATCAGGGCTTATGCCCGTGTCCCACAGCGTACAACGCCGAACCAACGCAACACTCCGAGAAAAACTTTCAATTGCTCACTTATCAGATGTGCGATTACATCCTAGAACAGAAAGAAAAAAGTTTCTCAATCTAGAAAAGTACTCCAACTTTCAGTCGAAGGACGGACTAATTGCATTTCCGAACATCAATCACAGACAGAATGCAAAAAACAAAAATAACTGATTTGAGATCATTTTCCTGCACCGAATAATGAAACGTGCTCTAAAAAAAATCGAGAAATATAAGACTAGTCGTTTTGAGACCTTTGTTTGCTGAAATGTCTCACAGATATCGTTTCAATCCTAAAGAACCTGTAAAATTTTCGGCGGAAATGTGAAACATTCAACTGAAATGTTGGCCAAACAACTGACTCTCTTCGAAAATTTCATGGATAGCATAGCAACCATCTTTGAATATTTTAAATACGACCCAAACCACTTTCCTGCGTCTGAGTTCGACCAACATTTCGGAAAATATGACTATTGATCAAATTTGCTCCACCATGATTTAGAAAGGAATGGTAATTAGAAACCCACATAAGATAATCACGAATTACGTTCTGGAGGCTTTAAGATCACAAAAATCATGAATTCTTCCAGAATTACTCGACTTCAGCAGTCCCTCCTACTTCAACTTCCTCTCGGGTATCATCAGTCGCAATCAGCTTTTCAGTTTGTATTGTCGTTGTGCGGGACGTCCGCTTAGCACGAATTGCCGCTTCCAAGTTCCAGTCCATCCCGAGGGCTTGAGCCAGCCGTGACGAGAGTTCAATGACCTAAAAAATTGCATCAAAACAACTGACCACAACAGTTCTCACTGAAAAGAAAACAATTTGACCTAGTCTCGTTGAAACCTTTGAACAGTATCTAACCAAAGTATCTACCCAAACATGGAAAAAGTTGAATTGGCATTTATCCCCCTCTCTCGCATTCCATGGCACTTACAATTGTTTTTTCTTTTTGAATCGCCGCTTTAAAATTTGCCAGAAAAAATCCTCTTACATTTTACCAATCGGTGAGTCTTTTCAGAATGTTCTCCATTGATATCAAAACAGAAATTTCAGGAGTAGCTTTCATGATGAATTCAAGAGAAGTAACTAAGAGATGAGAAGGAATATGAAGCCTAGAGGTTATATTTCACAACAAAGATTGCAACCCCTCCACCGGTTGATACAGCCGCTACTTTCTTATCACACGAGGCGGCTGCGAATAAAAATGGTAGCATCAATAATCAATGAATGAGGGCAACACCTGAACTTTATGCAACTAAGATTTCAAGAATTCTAAAGGTAAGCTGGAGTGGACCAAAAAATCTGCTGGGTGAACGCCTCATCTTAAAAGAAGAGCATTTTTGAGTGAAGAGCAGAAAACTGGTAGGATGACTTCGGCAAAAATGGTATGAAAAATACAGTACGTCCAACATGGATGAATGTTTTTCCTCGTGTCGAAGAAATCTTTTTTGAACCATAATTGTTTTTCAGCTCAATCGTTAGACTCGTTGTATAAATATCTATAACTTGATAGTTGCCCACTAATGCACGTACAGTAGTTCAGTATATATAGTACACTACTGTATTCTACAATTCGCCTTAGAATTTTACCGTTTCGCGTAGTTACAGTATTCAAGAGGAACTCTATCGGCCATTTGTGGTAGCTGTAGGACTGAGGCAACAATTCTCCTAACTTTACCTCAAAGTCGATGTCCAATGAAGAGGACGCACGCTTCGAACTAATTCTTGCCAAGACTCGCTTCTGCAACAGATTCATCATTTCCACAGCAGCGTCCCGGTCTGGGACTGTGTTCAGAAAATAGGCATAATTCAGGCAAACTAGCCAGTCCTTCTCATCCAATTTAACGGCTTCTACATAAGCGAGACGAGCATTTTCTGCGTCGTTCAGTCTCGTCAAAGTCACTTGATAGAGGATAAGGACAGTTTTTCAGTATCAGGTAAGAAAATAATGTTACCGGCATTTCCTTTCCTACCTCCAAGAAGCGAGAAAATATTTCCTCGGTTCGGACGCAAATTTCCCGCAGCTGACAGGAAATTGAAAGCTGTCGCGTATTGGTGCATTGTTAAGTGCACCAGTCCAAGGTTCCACAACACCTTCCAGTCGATTGGATTCAAGTAATGAGCTCTCTTCAAACAGCTGATCGCCTGCAACACAAGGCACAATATTGATTGGAAAAATTCGTCCTAGTTTATTTCATCAACGCAGTGGAGAAAATAAATACTGTATACAGCACTGGAAGCTTGCATGATGAACTTGATTTTTTCTAAAACGGCTCTTCGAACGGAGAAATATTTCCTCACAGTTGAATTCATAAAATTTTTTGGAGGAAACAAAACTCGGCTCGAGAATTGTGTTAAAGAAACATTTCGGAGGACAGTTAAGACGCTTCGGAATGAAGAACTTATATTTACTAACATTTTTGAATATGGTTCCAATCACAAATGATAACTTACCGCCACAAACTTATTCTTGCCATAGAAAGCCATGGCAATATTATTCCATAAAGGTGCAGACTCCGGAGTACAGAACGCAGCAACTCGATATTTGCCTAATGCTGCGTCATGATCACCGTGCATTTGCATAATTGCTCCAGCAGCTAGTAACGCTCTGAACAAGAAATGGAAAACTTCAATTTACACAGTATGTACACTAGAAACAATATTCACCTACTTTCCATTCGGTCGCGATTCAAAAGCATTGAATTCGTTGATACCACGAGCGCTGTTTCCTCCCTGGAGAATTTTACGACAAAGCTGCTGGACCTTTTCGCTATCAAGTGTTAGTGCATTACCGAGTCGTTCAAAAGCTCTGCCGAGGTGTCCACTTTGTAAGTATAAAAGGCCCATGGTGGTGTTCAAGTTACTATCCCACGGAAAAACGCTGGAGAAAAAATTTCAGAAACTGTAAAAAATGTTTTGATGGTTTATTTTAGGTGAGATTCTCACTCAACAGCTGCTTGGAAAACTTCAATTGCAGCCGGTAAGTCATTCAAAGCAATGTAAGTCCTTCCCAGGAAGTGATACGTCAGCGGATTCTTCTCGCACTGCAAGGCATCCCGAAAAAACTTTTGAGCTTCGTCAACCTCCCCCAAGTAAAGCTTGCACAGACCTACAAACGTACATGGAATTAATGACGTTCTTTTCTCCTGGTGGCCTCCAAAGGACTACATTTTAAATGCTGAATTGTAATAAATGATTCATCAATTGAATTTAAAATCTACGAAGAAGGATTAGGAAATGTAGAATGTAAATAGATGTTCGGTTTGCCTGGAACGAGAACTCTTCTTGCTCGGTAGGGAATTTATACGGTTACACATTAACATAATTACAACATTACCTATATTGTGACTGATTTCCCAATCTTTGGCGCAATACTTCAACGTTTCCAGATATATATCCACGGCAGCTTTGTGCCTACCCAGAAGAAATCTGAAAAACAATTACATACTGTGAATAATCAAATTGAGCATTTACACGACACGTTATACAAGCAGAGAAGAAACTTGACTGTAATGCTATACACATCAAGGACTGTATGGCAATTTCCTCAAAAACTTTAAATTATAATTGTACATTTTTGCATGCCAATGTTATAAACAGTTCCCTGAGATGAAACATCATGCCCAAAGCACGATCTTCATCAATATGAACTAAAATGTCTGGATTAACTTTTTTCAGACACGTTCTGCTGATATGCGCCAGTTCGGAGATTGTGATGCGAAACGCAGTGTTAACGACTGTAAAATGTAATTTTTTCTTGCACAACAGTTGATTTTGAATAGAATCTTGAACAGCACGAAGGTATTGTTAGCAGATATCACACAGTCTTTGCAGAAGGTTTGAGTGGACTAAGCGTTTTCAGTGGTCTACGCTCTACGGTGTCCATGACGTTCAGGCAGCGCGAAGCGTGTTCAGTGTTGAGAACAAATTCCGAATGGACAATCCTCCGCAGTCCAGTCAATCTGTCTTATCCAACGTGGAAGCATGCAAAGTTAGTCTTGGTACTCGTATGGTCAACCGAAACTTTCTGATCAAAAATTCGTACATGAATACATACACATGTGACAGCTGGGCTACTGCATTCAGTTGAGAGCAAGAAGTGGATGTTTACTGTCAAAATCTAGAACGAACTTGGGTCCTTAAAGTTCTCTCCGCGCATTGGAATATCAGAAATAGGTATATACTACGAGTTTCCCTCCTCGATTTCAAAATGCGAATGGATCAACCAGAGGATGCTTACAATGAATGTGCGGCTTGCTTGAGATTATCCACGTTTGAAGGATTCAACACTGCGCAAGCTTGAAAGAGCTCCAAAGATTCCTGAATTTTTCCTTCGTGACGTAAAATGACAGCCATGATGAAGTTAGCATATTCGCACATCCCTCGCGTCTCGTCCAACTGTTCTTCAATCAACCTTTTGCAAATATCATGTTCTTGGCGAACAAAATGCAAATGGATCAGCCAGTTGCGACGATCAACCGAAGCCAACTCGAGCGCTGAAGAAGGGCTTGTGATGTTTAGACAGAGTTGAGCGAATGGTTTGCACTAAGTGACGAGTACTCACATTTGTTGGTGGGCCCTCCACGACCATTTTGTCGGCTCCCCGATTCATTTGAAGCACTCAGCATCACAAATCCAGCAAAACAAAACAGATTCCTAAGGTTTACAGCAGTCAAAAAATGTCAGGAACAAAATGATTCAAGTACTTAATTGTACATCAAGGACTAGTATATAACAGTGAGACCCCCAGACGCAGACATAATTGATGCATCAAGAGTGTCCCTAAGTTGAGTCTCGTTTTCCCACAAACTTACATTGGTGTTGTATAGGAGAAATATTCTCAAGAATTCCATGAAAAAAAATTTTACCACTTGAATTTGAATCAGTGAATATCTTTTCAACCCAATAAGAACATTTGGAGCATTGAATATTATACCACTGCACAGTTCATTGAAATGTTGGCATCTGTAAAAATAACATCCAAGCCACAAAGAGTGAAGGAAGTCCCTCTGTGCTATGGATAAATTATTTAAATTAGCTGGATGGTTGGAAAAGTGATGGGAAAAGTACCAAAGAATTTTTCTTGCATAGATCTTAGGTTTGGGAATATCTGTTTCTTGCAATTAGGCCTAAGTCAATTTTCCTAAAATTTATTGCCAATTTTATCATGCAATATCCTCATGTTGAGTCATTATCTGCATGTTGGGCCTTTTTAATGATTTTCAAATTGAAAATTAATGTCCATATGTTCAATTGTCCCCATGTTGAGGTGTCCACATGTGGGGGTCTCACTGCAATTTCACATGAAAACCTCCTGACAACACATTCCTCTAGTAGTCTAGGTAGCCAGAAGTCTTGGTTATTATGGTACACTTTGTGATACCAACACTACAGCTTAGTAAGGGTCAGCACACCTTCCAGGAGGGAAAACAAGAAAGGAACATAAACATCAGGAACAACAACACCAGGCATACAAACTCCCAACATATGTACAGAACAAAATTCACAACAACACCAGGTGTACAGAATATGACCCCCAACAACACCTAGGCATGCAGCTGCATCCAGCCAGATCCTCCAAGGAAACTGAACAGGGACAAGGAGGATGAAAAGGGAAAAAGTAGGAACGAGGACACTTCTGCTTCAGCCACTCTCCAACCAAGAGCTCTGGGACAGTGTGTGTGTGTGTCAGGACAAATTGCTGTCAAGAAAGAAAGTCTGTGTATCTGATCTGCCCTTTGAATAAACTGAAAAATCTTGTCTAACTTGTGTCAAGTCTTACTGGCGGCTTGTCCGCCAATCACCTATCCCAACCTGCAACATGCCCTGACCAAGAAAGAGTTCCAAAACCACAATTTTTCCCACCAGAGAAGCTCCATAAGGCACCCCAACCACAGGCACGCCAATACTCTCATTGTTGCCAGCATCACATATTCATTCACCTTTGATCCTTCGACCTCCGAGATTGAAATAAGGTTTTTCAATAACGACTCCATCTCAGATAATAAATCCGCAGCAGACACCATCTTGTCACGCATGGCCAGAATTTTTTCTATAGCCGATGCAACGTACAAATGCGACACGATCGACTTAGCAGACAAATGTTACACCATCGGTGGGATCGCAGAGCGAACGAGCTTCGCATCCAGCAGAGATCGAAACACATGCACTTATTGCAAAGTATCTGCTTTTAGCACTGGATGGGCATCAACTTGCGCATCTGCCAGCTCTGGTAGGATATGGTGCGAGAAGAAACTTTTGATATCGACCAGAGCATTTGCCTTGGTTACTCCGCTTTTTTTCTGTCTTCCCTTTTGCAACCAAATAAAAAGCTGCATCTTTCTCACGCCAGTGATTTTCTGGATTTGAAGCATGTCGCGATAACAAGCTGTTGCCGTATTCAAAGATGTTCACCGTGATTTTCGTCTCGAAGAACATCGACAAAGCGCGAACGAGTTCACACGCGGCTCGACGCCTGGTTTCCATGTCTGAGCCTTCGACATCATGGCGAATGTAATCTTCTGGACTGTCTTCGAAGAGCTCTCGGTCTCCAGGTCTGAATTCCATGTTCGGTATGATTACTTCTGGACGCCAACGAAGCGTCATCGTCGAATAAATTCTTGTTAGACACGCGGTTGGCAACGAATGATGAAAATCCAATAGCAGATCCGACAGGACTGTCGTACTTCAGGGCGTTTGAAGTGGTTGTAAGAAGGTTCCAAGTGCTTCTGACAAAGGGTCCCAAATACTGCTCGAACTCTTCGCCGTACTTTTGGGCGTAGAGAGACGCAATGTCGCAGATCTCCCCTTTTAACTTCTCCAAATGACCTGGATCTGTATCCGAATCTGACACAAGAGATGGATTTGAATGCGAAAGGAGCTCACAGAAGTTCGGAATCCAGGACACCATGTTGTCTTCAAAATATTCCGGCAAGTCTTGGTAATTCAGGGAATGAAAAACTTTCGCTGTTAATATACGAAGAATGTCCCAATATTTCGACAGCCGCGGCGTTTTGTTCATGCTCACGAATTAATGCCAACGTAGATAAATTTTCGACAAGGAATACATCTCGACGCTACACTGGCTGAGGGAGCTCAATCTCTTCACTGAAATTGGAATATCAGATATGCTTAGATATCGAAGCATTTAGATATGAGTTGGGACTGGCTTTTGATGCGTGAGATCCAATTAGGTGGGTGGTATGGTTATTCATGAAGTCGTTGTAAGTCTCGTAACACATGAAAAGTAGTCTGGGTCCCCCCAACTAGGATAGCTCCAAAAAAATCGCAGAGCCGCCCTCAATTAGAATGACCTGGCTTTCAGAATCTTGATCAAGAACATGATTTCTTCACAATTTGTGGCAAAAATGTCGAAACATACCGGGCAGATGAGGGACGTATGTGATCTTCCGCGTCAACTTCCCAATTTCGCTAAACGTACTTCTTGAATGTGACGGCTGCCACTTGCCGAATGACCGCATCAACGGACTGTAAGATGAGTGGCTTGAGTAGCAGAACCGGGAAATTTTGAGAGAGTTCAATGGAAACCAAGAAATTCTCGGCCTCTCAACGTGTATTCACATCAGGGTTCAGAGTCGGTAACTTCCATTCTTCAATGTGCAAGTCTACTATCACCAAACAAATTGAACAACACGCTGAAGAATTACAAAGAACGGTTGACAAACGGTGAGCATGAGTTACAGTGAAACAGTCATTCATGAAAACATGCCACACGAAACCGCGACAAATGGTGGAATAGTACGACCCCCGCGCGGGCCCATAGGCGCCGCCATCATGGCCCGCGCTAAAGGCCTAAACGCGACATCGACTGTTTTTTACACTTTGTTACGCCGCACCAATCAGAACCGGCTGACGCAATGTACGCGCGCGCTTGCGTCAACCGACTCGCGCCCGTACCCCTGAGGCCTATGAGAGCCTCACTTTGTCTATAGCTCCCGAACCGAACGGTCGTCACGCGAACCAGTGCCTTATATCGTGTGTACTGTGTATTGTCGAGTTTATAATCTGCTACCAGAGTGATTGCAATAAACCGCTACCATTGTGTTCTACTCTGTGTGTGTGTTAGTGCAAGAAGGTGCCTGCATCTGATTGTGTTTGTAGAGACGTTAAAGTCTTACTATCGAATTTATAATCTGCTACCAGAGTGATTGCAATAAACCGCTACCATTGTGTTCTACTCTGTGTGTGTGTTAGTACAAGAAGGTGCCTGCATCTGATTGTGTTTGTAGAGACGTAAAAGTCTTACTGGGGGCTCAGCCGCGCGAAAACGAACCATGGCGACCCCGAACGAGCGAATTGTGCAAAGTGAGCTGGACGAACCGTCCCCAAGCCCCTCAATCGATTCAGCGACGGCGCTCGCCCAAAGCTACCGCAATAACAATCAATGGGCACACCTCATGCTCCCAGCAATACGATCGTACTGTGCGTCCGCACAAATCCCTCATCTGGGAAACCGAGACGAACTAGTCGCAGCACTCCAAGCACGAGGCGTACAGCCCATCAACGTGCTCCAGAACACCACACCGGGCCCCTCAGCCAACCCCTACGCCGCGGAACTTACGGCGAACATAACGGAAACGCTGCTCCGACGCCGCGCAGACTTCCCAAAACAAGCCCAAGGAGAAGACTTCGAAGTCTACCTCCGACGACTGGAGATCGCCTTCAGTCACGACGGCACGTCCAACAACACGAAGATTGACTGCCTGATCGGGCACACGACACCCACAGTTGCGGCGGCCGCCCAACGACTGTACGACGAAGGGTACCATAACTACGACGACATCGCCGNGAGTGGGTTTCTGTTTTCAAGGATCCGCTATTCAGCCAGTCGAATCCTGACCCGGTTTCTCTGGGATTCGCGTTTTCATCTTTTGCTAACATACAATTTACCGGATCTCCTGCGTCGGGAACTTCCGACTGAATCTACGTAGTCAGCTACCAGACCAGATCAGACCAGGATTTGTCACCGGAATCCTTTAGGACTTCGGTCCCCAATGCCTGACCCGGAACATATTCTCGGAATGATTTTTGGTGTAGAGTAATTGACTGTTGACACTCTTTCTATTGATTAAAAATTAGTCTTGTACCCTGGGTGGCCTCTGAAATCTCGACGAAATCCAGAACAGGATGAAAAATTAGTACGACCCCCGCGCGGGTCCATAGGCGCCGCCATCATGGCCCGCGCTAAAGGCCTAAACGCGACATCGACTGTTTTGTACACTTTGTTACGCCGCACCAATCAGAACCGGCTGACGCAATGTACGCGCGCGCTTGCGTCAACCGACTCGCGCCCGTACCCCTGAGGCCTATGAGAGCCTCACTTTGTCTATAGCTCCCGAACCGAACGGTCGTCACCCGAACCAGTGCCTTGTATCGTGTGTACTGTGTATTGTCGAACTTATAATCTGCTACCAGAGTGATTGCAATAAACCGCTACCGTTGTGTTCTACTCTGTGTGTATCTTAGTGCAAGAAGGTGCCTGCATCTGATTGTGTTTGTAGAGACGTTAAGTCTTACTGGGGGCTCAGCCGCGCGAAAAACGAACCATGGCGACCCCGAACGAGCGAATTGTGCAAAGTGAGCTGGACGAACCGTCCCCAAGCCCCTCAATCGATTCAGCGACGGCGCTCGCCCAAAGCTACCGCAATAACAATCAATGGGCACACCTCATGCTCCCAGCAATACGATCGTACTGTGCGTCCGCACAAATCCCTCATCTGGGAAACCGAGACGAACTAGTCGCAGCACTCCAAGCACGAGGCGTACAGCCCATCAACGTGCTCCAGAACACCCCACCGGGCCCCTCAGCCAACCCCTACGCCGCGGAACTTACGGCGAACATCACGGAAACGCTACTCCGACGCCGCGCAGACTTCCCAAAACAAGCCCAAGGAGAAGACTTCGAAGTCTACCTCCGACGACTCGAGATCGCCTTCAGTCACGACGGGACCTCCAACAACACGAAGATTGACTGCCTGATCGGGCACACAACACCCACAGTTGCGGCGGCCGCCCAACGACTGTATGACGAAGGGTACCATAACTACGACGACATCGCCGAACGGCTCAAAATACAGTTCGGGCTCTCGCCCTTCGAACATTTCACGCGATTCCTCGCCCTACGCCCACTCGACGACGAATCATGGGCACAATTTGGCAATCGCCTCCGATGCGAATACATTCGCTACCTACCGCTCAGCGCCACAGACCTGCCCGGGCAAGAAAAATCCATCACAGCGGCCCTCATCGGGCAACTGCTAGCGATCACCACCGGAGGGCTCCACGCCCACCTCTACTCCAAGGCGACCGCCGACCGTACCCTAACATGGGTCAACTGCCTCGCATACGCGGACGAATACCGCCGCATGCACCCCAACACGCCGCGAGCATCACCCGCTCCACAAACCCAACAGCAAAACAACCGCCGACCAAAAACTACGGCGTCCGGAGTGCAAAAACACTACTGTGACCATCACCAACGGTACGTTCTACACACGACCGCAGAATGCTCGCTCGGGCAAAACTCACGGCCCAACACGGCCACGGGTAACCAGTCACCACGAAACTTACAATCGTGTAACTACCACCCAGGCCGCCTAGTCGCACACTCGACGGCGGAGTGCCGAAACAATCCGGCCAACCAGGTAAACGCGCCTAACACACAAACAGTCCAACCGACTAAATGTGTACAATGCGGACTTACAGGTCACACGGCGGCAAACTGCCCGAACCAGGGAAACGCCAAGATCGGGCAGTGACGGCTGTCCTCTGCTCGATCCCCCAAGCTACAGACGACAGCCTCACCATAATCATCGGTATCAAGAACAAACGCGTCACAGCGCTGATCGATACTGGAGCCACCAGGTCATTCATGGCGACCGACGTCGCAGCAGAAGTAGGGCTGACACCCCACCCGACGAAAGCGAAGATCTCCGCAGCCGTCTTACACATCTCCGCCGACATCAGCCACTCGGTAAGTACCACATTCTCTCTTGGATCATGGCGACCGACGTCGCAGCAGAAGTAGGGCTGACACCCCACCCGACGAAAGCGAAGATCTCCGCAGCCGTCTTACACATCTCCGCCGAAATCAGCCACTCGGTAAGTACCACATTCTCTCTTGGCTCAGCCGACTATTCCGCGACCTTCTTCCTCCTCGCAAACGCGAGATATCCCATAATTCTCGGCCTCGACACACTGAAAAATCTCCCGTTTTGTGTGACGCTCGACGGCCAACGAATATTCTCGGGCTTCCAAACCATAAAACCCATAAACGAAGTCCCACAAGCCGATCCCGGCGAAGGTATTACGTTCGTAAACGGCTCTCCCGCAGAACAAAACGCGATCGCGAATCTCCTGACCACATACAAAGACAACATCTTCCAATGGTCAGGAAAACACGGCCTGTTCCCCCAACACGTCGCCTCCATCCCAACAAACGGGCAAGACCCCGAGCCTCCGAGACGCATATGCCTGTCACCCGACAAAATACCGGCTATGACAGAAATCCTAGCCAACTATACCAAAGCTGGCATCATCGAACCGGCCCAATCCACGGTCAACTCACCGGCATTTCTCACGCCGAAAGACGAAAACCCAAATGCACCGGCAATCCGAAGATGGCGATTAGTCGAAGATTACCGCGAAATCAACAAAGTCATACTCGCAGACAACTACCCGATGCCGGTAATCCAAGACATCCTCGACGCCCTGGGCAGACAAAATGCATATTTCTGCTGCCTAGACCTGCACTCGGGGTATCACCACATACCCATAGCCCACGGCGACCGCCACAAAACAGCATTCACAACCCCGACCGGGCAAATGCAATATACAGTCATGCCGTACGGCCTCAAAACCGGCCCGGCCATATTCCAGAGGACCATGGAAACCATACTCCGTCAACACCTCTACAGCCAATGTCTCGTGTACATAGACGACATAATCGTCTTCGGCGCTACGTTCGACCAAGTGCTGCAGAACCTGTCCCAGGTATTACAAACCCTAGCGGCCGCAGGAGCATCCATCGACATCTCCAAATCCAAATTCTTGGCAGAATCTATTCATTTCCTGGGTCATATTGTCGACAAAACCGGCACACGACCAGCCGAGAACCACCTCACCGCAGTCCAAGCGTTTCCCAAACCCGAAACCACGAAACAAATGCAACGGTTCTTAGGCCTCGCAACGTACCTGCGATCGCACGTACCAACCAACTTTGCAAACCTCGAAAAGACCCTTCGAAACACGATACCTGTGAAACCCTCCACGACACTCAAGTGGACGGACGAAGCAAACGCCACCTTTGAGGCGCTCAAACAGGCGATCGCCAACGCTACCCGCCTGGAAAGGTTCGAACCACAGTGGGACACGGAAGTCCACTGCGACGCTTCCGCCACCGCCATCGGCGCAATCCTAGTGCAAATCGACCACGACGGACAACCACACATCATCGAGTACGCCAGCCGAGTCTTAACACCGGCGGAAACCCGCTACTCCAACACCCAAAGAGAACTGCTAGCGGCAGTGTGGGCGACAACCAAAAAGTTCCGACACTACGTCGAACACCGACAATTCAAAATTGTCACGGATCACAAAGCATTGCTCGGAGAACTAGTCGACACGCGACTCATAGCCCTCCGCCTGAAACTGGAACCATTCCAGCATACGTTCGTACACCGACCGGGCAAAACCCTCACAGGGCCAGACGCACTAAGTCGCATCCAACTGAACAGCATCCAACTCCGCGAAGTACCCGACCCAGGGCAGCGCGCAGAGATCATGGACCAATATCATGTGGAAATGGGCCACACAAACTGGAAGAAAACCTTCGATACGATTCGCAGAAGATTCACCTGGCCCGGCATGCGCACNACTCAGTCGCATCCAACTGAACAGCATCCAACTCCGCGAAGTACCCGATCCAGGGCAGCGCGCAGAGATCATGGACCAATATCATGTAGAAATGGGCCACACAAACTGGAAGAAAACCTTCGATACGATTCGCAGAAGATTCACCTGGCCCGGCATGCGCACCGACATCTTCCATCATGTCCTGCAATGCGCCAAATGCTTCACGTTCAACTCGGCGACCGCCGCAGTCGGAACCAAACTCACACCCGTCCCACCCGCAGACAAACACGACCGCCTAGGCGTCGACTTCTGGGGACCCTTCCCTCCATCCACAAAAGGGAACCGCTACGCCATCGTCGCGATCGACTACTACTCACGTAGAGTGGTCACCACACCCGTCAAACGAGCAACAGCGAACGCCCTATGCAGCTTCTTAGCAGACGTATTCGCCCAAATGGGGACATTCGAAATTATCCACTCGGATGGAGCAGCGGTGTTCAACTCGGCACCGTACAAAAGATTCATTACCGCAAACCAGATTGCTTCCCACATCGCCCAGCCATACCATCCAGAAGGCAATGGTGCTTGTGAAAGAGCGATCAAATCGCTGTCGGCAATAATAGCCAAAACAGCATCATCACCCACCACGTGGGACGACGTCTTACTCGACGCAGCGATCGCATATAACCGAACGCCTCACACAGCCACCGGTCTACCTCCCATCGAACTCTGGCACCAGAAGCCAATCCCCACCCCCGCCGACATCAAATTTGAGATACCCAGCAGGGACATATCCCAGGAACTCAAACTAGTCAAAGCGCACCAAAAACAATACCGCAAACGGTACATCAACCAAACCAATAAAAACCGCCGGCCCGCCTTTAAGCTCGGCCAAATGGTTACCCTCAGGCCACGCCTAAAAACAACAGAAAAACATGCAGCCAACCGGCGATTTTTACCAAAACGCTTTGGACCGTTCCGGATCACGGCAATCCTAAACGAAGCGAAATATCGCATCCAGACCCCAATCGGCGAAAGACAGGCAAACGCCTGGGAGTTACAACCCTATAACTTCCCCGTCGCGCCACCCCCGACAATACCAAAGCATCTAGTCCAACAAAAAAGTACAAATCCTTTATGTTCACAGGATATCGACGAAACCGACCGGCCTCAATTTCGCCTCGACCCTGGGACGCTCGAAACTACGAGCACCGACGACGAAGCCCAGCCTGTGACCAGCCCCCCCGCAGCGCGTCCAGCATGCAACGACCCCGAACCGGGCCCAGCCACACCAGGCCGCGATCCGCCACGGACTCCCACAGGGACGTCGCCAATATCGAGCGTCGACATTCCACAATTCGACAGCCCTCCCCAGCAAACGACACCGTCGCCTCATCCGGATCTGACAACCGACGCAAACGCCGCCGATTCCCCAGCTCCAGCAGCTCCGAATCGTCAGTGGAGGAAGCGCCCAAGGACATCAAGCCCCGCCGCCGGACCCTCGCACAGCCCCTCGACGGCACCGGACCCATCACCGACGAGGACGACTAACCACACTCACCGGACATCAGGATCTCCAAACGCCCAAGGACCTCGACCGAAACGCCGCCGCCGACGGCCCTCGCGATATCGTCAGCCTTGGCCTCCTCCCCCCTCGTTTTTTCGCCGCCGTCGGCACCTTTCTTTTTCGGGGGGGGGAGAGTAC
>CAJPEX010004118.1:0-23879 GCA_905338405.1 Notodromas monacha
AGCTTTATTAACGTCTGACTCGCTTCTGCCATTAATTGTTGAAATGAGCGACACGCGACGCCGTAAATTTGGAGATTTTTGTACCGCGAGTTGAGCAAAACCATGTGGATATTTGTTCAGTATTTCCAATCAAAGAAAAATTCAGACGTATTTCTTCATACTGAAGTATGCCCCCAAATTTCTTACGCGTGAAATATCTCGCGTAATTATTTATAAAAGGATAAGAGATCCCCTTCGTTTCCGCCAATAAATATATATATTTGATATGTGTCGTGTTGACAACTCGAACAGTACTTTCAGTCCTGATCTGCGATTATTTCCAAAAGAACCTACTGGCTTCGGGAGAAATGGGTAATAAATCCAGTTTTCCTCTCTACGATGAACTTACTGCTGTCTAGCACATGTATATTTATTATTTTATTTATTTTTATTTCGAAAATGGTGAAATCTTAGTCATAAAATTCAGGAAAGAATATTTTTGATTAACGTCACCTCGTTCGTGCGTAAGAAACCTTTCAGCTGATTTTTCAGAATAAGCAGGAAGGATGAGGACATTTTCATGCTTTTCTTCGATACGTCAATTTGATGACGAACGAGTGATTTGCATTTTAAGGTTACTCATTTCATGGAATTGCGTCAGAAATAATAAAGAATGCAGATTAAGTTATTCCCTGGCGTTCAAAGGCTTATATATGTCTAGATTTTTCCGACATTTTTCATCGTCGAAAATGCGTATTTTTATTGGAAATGAAAATAAACTCATCATGTGAGGATTTTCTCTCGCTATATAGAAACCGAAATTGCGTCGTATCGGGTCCTTCCGTGATTCGAGATATAGTGGTTTGCTCCGCGTGGTTCGGAATACGAATTTTCCTGAGCGTGTATTCTTCATACCCAAGCACTTGGGGGAAAAGCTTCTGGCACTGCTGATGGAAGTTCCGTCGATACAGGGGTATTATACAGCATTAGCCTCAGAAAGACGGATTAGCTCACTTTCCGGGTACTAGCGCAAATGTTTTTTCAATCCTGAACCCATGAACTATTCTCTCACAGTTAGTACGCCAATTTTGAATGAAGTTTCCCGCTGATTAACATTTAATCATACGAATAAAAACTTATATTTTCCAAGAATTAATTGCGCATCTTAATTTTAACTCTGAAATAATTTCGTGGGAGTAAAAAATACGATTTAAATGCAATTCTAGAAAATATTCCCGGAGGGTTTTCTGGTCTTGTCGCCGTCAGAATTACCCTTGGAAATGGCATTGCACTTCAGAGGAAGATTTTAAAAAGAAACGCCTAGAACCCGATTTAAATTTTTGGTCGAGACATGAGTACAGAATTCCCCAGGAATTCCGGCATCATTCAAGACGAATTGAGGGAAACTACCATTTCGACCCACGCAAAGTAATTGTCGGGGATTGAGAAAATCCTTTCGCACGACAGAATGCCCTTATTTTGAGGAAATTCTGCCAAATGATGAAGCGTGGGCAGAATAGAATAAAATCGCATCTAAGAGAAATCCCGAAATCTCGCTCGAGAGCTTTTTTTGGATTGGGATGCATTTCGAACGGGTATATAATCATGATGCCACGCGAAAGTTCATGAAGTCGTGCTTGAATCAGAGTTAATTCACAAAATTTCCCATCGTATTATAATGATATTTTTTGGGGTTCCCAAGCTCATGAGTTTAATTCCTCAAAAATACGGTGAAATTAGGAATAACTCTCCAGGGAAGATTCTCTAAATTTTTCAGATGATTTCTTCCATTTAAACCCTTGAACATGGCATGGGTTGACTCATCAATCGATATTTAACGGCAACCTTCATATTCAGCACAACCAATATCGAAATGTGTGAGATCAAATAACTTAATTTTTACGCGAGCATGATTGTCAGATCTGCAAATTCGCAAAAACTGTATTCTAGTGATTTCAAATAGTTGTTTGCATCAAGAATCCTTTCCTCTTCAAATATCTCTATCAAAAAAATTGGCACATGAACCTAATTTCTTTGCATTAATCGGATGCATTTTCAACTCTCGGTCTTCTTCAATTTAAGAAGCTATTCAAGGCCCAAAATTTCACAATTTCACGCAATTCTTCTATGTTTCCTGCAGCAGTAGCAATGCTTGTTTCCCAAACTCAAAACCTCCATAAGTCGATATTGTGTTGCTGGCCCCTTGAATTCTACTTCAAGGGGTTCTATAACTGCGAAAGGACTTCATAAAATATTCAATACCTGCTGCTGGCTTTATTCACTAGTGACGACACTAACCGTTGGACCTTGAAAATATCGAACGCGATTCTTTTTGTGTTCGCCTCGTAAAACTTATCGAAAGCGCTTCGAGCTGCTCTTATCGGGATTCTTACATAAAGGACTGCAAAAGGCATTGTCAACATGCATCTTATTCCAAGTCCGGAAACAAGTCGAAGTTTTGTGAAAAACGGAGGGGGCGAGGATTTTCGGAAAGCTGAGGTTTTATCCTTGTTGACCATTCCTCGGAAATCCTGACGGCAGCCAGCAGCAGAAGCGGCGAGTCTTAGCAGGAGTACTTCGTGACAATGCGGGGAGCGACGCGGTCGGCGTAGCCAGTGAGCTTGCGCCACTGATGGCGCTCCATGTTCCTTGCTGCATGCTTCCGGTGCAGCTCCAGCTCCAGGGAAGCACAATCAAAGAGCTTCCATGAAGTTTTCGACAAGATCCCTGCTCAATAATAACAACAACGAAAAAGGAATTCCAGGTTTTTTTTTCCACTCCATCATATAGACGTATTTATTGGAATGCGCTGGCAAATTTCCGTCTGTATATAGATGTACGCGTGTTTTGCGCGATCGGTACGACATCAAATACATTTCCATGAGATTTTGGTTAGCAAAAAATTATTGTACACATTTGGGGAAAAGCACAGACAATTTTACATTTTTTATTTTCCGCTTTTGAACCATGTGTTCTTCACTTTTAAACAGGGTGTTCAGGTATGCTGTGACGGCGATTTAAGAAGTATTTCGTTGTCAAGATTTTAAAAAATGAGGGAAGATCTCATCACACATCAGAGAAGATTTGATTTATGCCTTAATACATCTTCTGTTGCTATGAAATAAATCAAGATGGTCTTCGTGGGGTTTCAAAAGAGCCCTTCTAAAATATGATTAATTTAAAAAAAAAAGGTATCACCAATATTTCTAGAGCACAAGAGGGAACCTAACTTTTGATTGTACAAATAAGTTGAAAAATCATTCCGTTTCATTCTCTTTCAAATTCGTTTTTGTCTTTATTTGCATAATATTGAATGCTTGCTCCTTCTGTTCTGCAATTGATCCTCAACTGCTTTTTGTCACATATTTGCTCTTAATGCTGGTTTTGTGATCTTGCTCTTTTGATGCTCTATTATATTTGCTCATTCTTTGGATACTCATTTTTATCTGTCTGCTGATTATTTGTGGATTCAGTCTTTCCTGTTTGCTCATTTGATACACTTTTCTGAGCTCATAATTTTGATACTCATCTCACCCCTTGCTTATTTGACACTCACTCTTCTCAGCTTGAGCTTTTGATGATTAATCTCCTCAGGCTGCTCTTTTGATACTGATCTTTTCAGCTTGCTCTTAATTACGTGATTTAAGTGGAGCGTCATTGTTCCTTATTGAAGAAGTATCTCATAATGCTATACGAAGTTGTTGGTTGACCTTTTTTGTACGTAGTATAACCAGGGGTTTTCGACGTCGACTGCCTATATGTTCTGCTGTAGGGTGAACAACGAGGGCTGGCTCAGTTGCTACCATACCTTCCGCGGAAGCACCCACGGGGATCCTTTTCTCGGGATCTTCTCCTCATTTTCTCCCTCGAAGTCGCTCGCGTGTGAGAACATGGAATTACGATGTCACTTGAATTCAGGCATTGACGTTCATCTTGAATACTGCTGAAGATTACTGCTGTTATACCAAGCTGTGTGAAAATCAGTGGGTGTTCATATATGCTTCGATACTTCCCAGGGCCAGGAACATTTTTTTATAAAGGGGCTATTGTGAAAAGTGCGTGATGTACAACTTTGAGATTTCCTATAGAAGCACTTCCAAATCAGGAATATATTATATACAGGTGCTACTGCGAAGAAGCTATTGTGAAGATTTTCTAGAAGCTCTTTCATGTCAGAAGTATTTATACACACTGGGGATATTGTGAAGTGCGTGATGTACAACATCGAGCTTTTCCAATGCTAAACTTTTAGAATAAAGAAAATCTGCCTTCCCTAAAATAGGCAGTGTATTAATTTTAAGACATGAATTCATTGTTGCAACCGAAGAGGAAAAATATATGAAATATGTTTTGCTCTTGCTTCGTAATTATAAACATGAATTTCGTGTCAACGACAGAAGTTTGGGCAATTTTTTCTGCAATTGGTGTACTCTTCGGATTGATTACAGATTTCGACCATGAATCAAGTTTCAAATGAACTTTTAAAACTCTTCAGCGGGGGCGGGGGTTTAATTATTGCTTCGCTACGAATAAAATTCCTCGGCAATTGAATCAGGAATTTTAGCTCATCAAGAACTGCTATGCTATTTGAAAAAGCTCTATGTTTGGATAGCACAGGATTCAATCGCGAGTCCGTTGCTGCAGCTAGAAATTCAATAAAATATCTGTCACGAACGACTGAAATTTTAGTCAGGCTTTTCTCAAGTGCATTTGGCACTTCCTTCCCAGTTATAGAGTCTCTTAGAATTCGTTATTTAAAAAAAAAAAAGATATTCCGCGAGAAAATTCGGCTTTTATCTTAAGCTGAAATATTGGTTAGAGAAGTTCGAATCATTCACTCACATGATACAAGCCTCATCCTCTTGAGAGGACTTCCAATTTGCAATCGCTTTTTTTAAACTCTAACTTTCTGGCGCACTGATGTTTCCTCGCATCGATTTCCTCATTTTCCCTGCTGATTTAGAACGCAAAAAATAAGGTATCGTTCAAGAGAAGATCGTTTGCACAAATACAGTGCGAAGAAAGTTGAGAAGCTCGCGGAAACTCTTGAGAAATACTCGGTGTAACGGTGATAACACACTCGTTCGCGTTCGTGTTTGTCGAACCCCGGGGCTCTTGTTGCTCCGTATTGACGAAGAGGATACGGATTCGTTTTCAAGATGACGACAGGGAACTCTTGTGGTATTTACGCCAATTTTCCCACGGGTTCCGAGACTTCTCTGATCTCACCGATGTCAGCGGATTGCTACAGGTGAGATTGGTTATTATACTCTGCTTAAAATCAAAAACCCGTGTGTTAACGATTCACCGTATACAGTATTTGGCCGCAACCACGACTTGCACCAGCAATTTCATCGGGAAAAATTTACGAGTATTGATCAGCAGGAACTTCGCAAGAGCTTTTAATGCAGACAAACGGAAAGATATAGGTTCCGTTTTCGATAAAATGTCGAGTGGTATGGTACCTTTTTTCCAAGCACAAAATTCAGAACCCACAGAAAATCTGCGTAAATTCTTCTGAATTACAAACGAGCTAGTTTATAGCATACTTTTTCTTTAGCTTACATAAAAATCATGTTATTTATCAGAAAATGAGACTGGATGAAGAAAAGAACTTCTCTGGAAGTTCGATTGGCGTATAGGCTGCATATTTGCTGTGAGCAAAATGTAACTCGCCCTTTTTAAAAATTTAACCCTTCCACGTTGATGAAATACAAACAGAAAGCACGGAGCGTGATCAAATAGGGCTCTTTTTCCGATGAATGTTCTTTTGTTCGTTGACAGTGATTTCATGGTATATGATTGGATGTATGAGAGATTTTTCTTCTACTATTTCAGCTTTTGTGAACTAACCGTAGACACTGAACATAGAAGCGCATCATGACATTTAAAAACAGAAACTTTCGAGAAACCTCCGTAGCACTTGCACTTTGTTTCACAGTTTTTTTTTAAATCAGGAAATCTCATAAACCTATTTGTTGGATCATCGAGATGTCAAAAAAGGTCATAGCAGGTCGGATTCGAAATAGACATTTCTGCTGCAAAACATTTAAATGTAGCAACATCAATGAAGCCATTCTCTATGCGGATTTTTTTTTAGATTACTTTTAGATCACGGACATTATCAATCCTGAAAGCACATTTTCAGATGTACATTTTAATAAAAGCAATATTTAGAAATGATTTGCAAACGAGAAACGGTTTAGAAGTGGGGAAAAAAGGTTTACGCATTCGATGGCACGTCAGATTTGAAATTCCTGTATTTGATTGATTCTGGGCACCACAATCTCCCACATAAAAAATCAATGCTGGAACGCGATAAAATAAACCCTCGTTATCATGATCACCTGAAAAACACGATATTTGAATTATAATTCTGATTTATATTTTACATTTTTGAATAGATTATACTAGTTACTGGATCATCAGTAGAATCAATGGGCTCCGCTGTTTCTGATGCAATCAAATTTAATGAACGTGAAAATTACGTTCGTATGTTCAATCATGCGAATGTTTTTGGACATTAATGAACGCGCATCTCATGATCGTTCGTAAATCAAATGGCTCAAACCTTCCATCTGATCGATCACTCAAACGGAATGCCATCAACAGGTTGACAGCCGATCTCTCAGCAGATGAGAGCGACCCTTCAGAAGATTGCGAGCTGCGCATTTCAAGCCCCGCAAAAATCCCCGTCACACCAACAAATAACACAATAACGACGACGACAGCTGCATCAGGCTCGTCGACGGGACCGGAATCAAGTATCCCGTCCAAGGACGATAATTACGACGATTTGCCGGAAATGGCGGAGCGGATGTTGCGCCGAGGATCCTTCGATCCCGACCGGGATCTGCCAGCATCCTGGACCAAAAAGTATGTCACTCGACTGCGGTTGTGTCGCTCGCTTCTCGTCCCAGATGACGACGATGATGACAGGGACTCCTTCGCGGCACGGGGATCCTTGCCGGGCAGCAATCCCGACACCCCTCAGACCCCGGCCACCACAGCCGGGTTCCCCTTTCCGGGTATCGCGAGACGTCGTCGACGGCTGCCTGATTTGCCAACGAATGCCCGTGGACTTCTTCGGAAACGTGAGTGGATTTGGGTACAGGAATCCTCGACATTTAAATCAACCTAAATTGCTCCAATCGGATTAAGAATGGCGAATACCAATGGTGAATACATGGGCAAAGGTATGAAGAAAGTACAGTAAAGCTGTCATATCCTGGTAGCTTTTAGCGAAATATTTTCTTCGGCAGGCGAAAAAGTCTAGATTACGAGATATCCTCTTTGAATCAGAATAATATTGCTCAGATTATGAATCTTGATGTACAGTACTTTGTGAAATTCGAAGAATGTTGCCTTTATCAGCAGTTATGTTAAATTACGTTAATTAGCAATATTCCTTATCTTAAGATGATTCTTGATTAAGGAATTTTCACGAAGAAAACCTAATAAAATTCCTTTCTTTAAATCGCTTGAGATTATCAAAAAAGGGTACTTGACTTTCTCGACCGATGGTCCATCGCGTTTCCGAGGTATTAAAAAAAAGTCTGCAATTCATGGTTCATCCTGAATTTAATGTAATCAGTAAAATTAAGAGGCTTTCAATATTATCTACAGCACGGTTAATGCATAATTTTTTAAGAAGGCTCTGAGGATTCAAAAAAAATGTAAACTGATAATGTTTCTAAAGAATTGATATGAGATTGCCAGTGCTGCAAGAAAAACGACTCGAGAAAATCTAAATCCGCCAGCATTCTGCATAATTTACGAAGGACTTCGTTAAATTTTCCGCACCGGCCACCGTAATAGACGGGAAAATTCCTAGCGACTCGGTATAAAATGCTTAATTTGATTAAGAGAATATTTTGTACAGAAAATATTGATGAACTCGCTTGTCCCACGCGATCAAAGGATGTCAAAACATGTCAGTTTTACGTTCGATTTATTCAAGCAATTAATCGTTGGCATTATACATTCCTAATTAGATTGACTCAGCAAATAACGTTGAGTTCCGTGCCCGAAAAATAAAACCACTCGCGAACAGCATGCAAAAAAAAAAAGCATGAATTATTCCACGCGGGGTGCAACAAAAGCTTGGCATGAACATTCCAAGTTCTTCAGCTTTTTGGTAAATAATGGCAGGGTTCCGCGATACGACGCAGTTTGAGGTCGATCGCATGCGTTTCACATGGACTTGTGTATGTTGTACCACATTCCTTGTTTCCCGCTCGTGTTGGAGGTCAGCCAGTATAGCAGGCATTAAAAGCTGACATTCATGTATGACTGAGATTTCCGAGTTTCCTTTTTTTTTCTGTGAGTTGGGGATTTTTTTTCCCTGGTGCGAAACGGGGTCGTTGAGGATAAACGGTGACGTGTTCATCAATCCTGGGCTGCCTCGTGCCGCCCGTCTCGTAAACGCGCTTTGGTATTTTCCAGAGAAAATTGTGGCGGATTTATTTGACGTCAAGATCAGAAGGAACCCCTCAAATAGCTGGCTCTTTTGCGAGGTAGATGGAATTTTCTTGGTTTAGTATACTGCCTTTGGGAGAAGGGGTTTCCTCCATGTACGCCAGCAGAGAAGTAGTTTTGCTGATTCCAAATGTAAGTTGGTACCGTTTCCCATAAAAATGCCCCGGGGTGGTCATGAATGCTTCCGGGAACCCACAATTCTCAGGCCTAAGGCTGACAATCTTGATTTATTCGATCTGTATGAGCCGCTGATGGTTGGTTTGATGTTAGGTTTAAATAATTTATTTTGGTCACCAAAAGTGAAATAGTGCAGCAAAACACCAATCAGTTCGGGCGATGACCCGGTGTTTTTGCACGATTTATGGAATACCATGCGTAATAAAATACTGTAGTATAGAATTAAGACCTCTTCTAAATGTTCGAATGACTTCCAAACGTATTTTTCCCGACGTTCCCATACACCAAGAAAAAAAACATTATGCCCTGATGATTATTAAGTCAGATGGGGAAAAGCGGCTTAAAAAGCTTACAAAATGAAACACAATTGAGTACTTACAATAAAATACTCATATATTTCATTAAATTCATCCGAACGAGGGCGCGGCTCGTCATATTTCTATAAAATTTCAAGAAATAAATTAATCCTTTCTCATTTCCAAGCATTTATGCAAGGAATCGAGAATTTACACTAGCTTGATCTATTGACAATATTTTGGAAATTGCATATGACTGCATTTCAGCTTCTCGAACATCGCCAAAGAAGTCACTCACTACGAGTATAATTCTTCGTGTGTATGTCAGTTGCTGCTTGTATTTTCTTTTAACATTTTAGATTACAGTTCAAGCTGGAACTTCGAGTTCATTTTCAATCATTTCATGCTCAACTTTATATCCAATAATTAATTAATTTTATTTTTCATTTTTGGAAATCACATTTTTAAAGAATTAACCTAAAATTCAAATTATGTCGCCTAAAATAATTTAATGGAGTATTTTCCTTTTTTGAAACCGGAACATCGTCGAATTATTTCAATATTCTCCGTCAAAGGTATTGAGGTAAAATTTTCAGTTTCTTAATCATCTAATGTTTCTTAACAAGAAGTTTAATGAGCGATTATATACTGTACTTGTTCCACCACGCAAGAAAAATGATCTAGAATACGACAAAATTAGCGATACATGGTAAATGACCTTTCCAAACAGTTTAAAAGCAGGTCTATTTTTCATTAAGGAGGTCTGACGCATTAAAAGAGGTCGGAAATATAAAAATTCTAAGGTTTAAGCTGCTTGGACGTTCAAGGTCCTCTGGTACAAATGGTGATTGATCACAAAAATATTACATAGAATGATTACATTTTGAATTGCATGAGAGCATCTCACTGGAAACAAAATAAAAAAGTTATCCAGCACCTCATTCCTAAAAGTGACCTTGCCCAAGAATTCAGAACCAAAAATCCAATTTTACTTCCTTTGTAGTGAAAGTTCACATTCAATATCGTCTCTCCACTGGTGTTATATAATTCCTGAAGTGTTGCATTCTTTTTAAGAATCTGAATCTATTGAAGCATCAAAATCTCCGCAATATGCGAGTCGATGCGCAGCCCAATCGACGAATATCTTACCATCATCAGGAAGACTTTATAAAAAAAATTCTGGATAGTGAGTTCATGGCTGGATAAAGAATTACACAGAAAAGAAATTTAAAAATTCGCCTCAAGGTACAGTACGTGTCTAAATGATGCTGCTGAGGAGTCGAGGGGAATAATGGACAAAATCGACGAATGGATAAGAAGAAAAGTCCCATTTCTTTGTTCCCGGATCCTTGTCAGGCGCACGGATATCGTTTTCCAATAACCCGGCCGCGACATGGCTATAGCGCAGGAACGTTTTCACCGGACCGGAATTGCGTAGCCCGTGGGTTGCAAATTAGGGGCTTCCCTTCCGGCATCCTTTTTTTCCATGTATGGGCCAGGAAGAAGGGCCAGGGTGGAGGGGGGGAGGGTTTATGGCGACACACTCCTACACGACCGCATATAACGTGAAAAGTTGTAGTCACAAGGAGACCCACATGCAGAGGGCAGAAGGGAATACTGGGTCAAGTGAGGCCACATTCTACTGGAAACGCCACCCACGCGTGCGTTGGGACAGATGAGCACCAGCACCCAACTGAGCATCAGCACCTCAATCTCCTAATTGTTCTGTGAAATTCACAAAAAAAGGATCGTCGTCCTTATTTCTTTGAAAAGCACCATTAAATGAAATAAAACTCTCTTCTCTTGTAAAATACTTCGACGCTGCTTTTCTTGCTAATACTGTGCCAAATATTCAATATCAATATTGTTAATCCTTTTCTGTTTAGGAAAAATCCCTATTTAATAAAATAATTTCTTAATTAACGTTTTTAAAATTATAATTCGTATTTTACTGTATCTTTTATTTCCTGGTGTCTCATCCCACTTGGAGGCATTATGAGTTAATCCGTTCGAATGAATAAAAACAAAACTTCGCATAAAAATGTTCCGCAACTTTACTGAATAAATCAACTCAAAATTTCCAGTCGAAATACAACAGTAGAATCTACCTCTGTTCCTGATGTAAGTGTTCCTTAAAATGTAAGCTGAACGTAAAAATAATCGAAGTCAAAATATTCATTTGATTTTTACAAAAATGTGATGCGAGTTGAGTACTTCTTATACGATATTCGCGAAAAAATCTTCCCGTTTGTACGAATTCAAAAAAACAGGCACCCATGATGGTCGCCGATGTCCAATAGACATCATAGTAAAAAGTATGAAAAATTAATTGCACTTCGTTAGATTTTCTGGCGCATGTAAACATAAGACATTTTGAGGTTTTTGTCGTGTGTAAATGATGAAATTCCCAGCGCTCTAGCGAGGGATACTCTTGATAAAGGCATACCATTTTGCGTACAAAATTTTTACCAGGCATTCGAGATCAGTTTTTCCTTGGCGCTTAATTTTCTGGGGTACCAGTGCCCAGTTCAGCAATCATGCCAAAACAGAAACTTCTGTCATGTGAGGGAGAAGTAAGGGATGAAGCGCCTTTACCTGCGGATTTCCGCCCTGCTCGGACTTGCAAAAAAGCAGGTTTTCGCGCGTCCGTGACCCGTAAGCCGTGGCTTGGGTCCAAGAGCCTCGGGTCGGGGTCAGGAGAAGCGTTTCAGTCGCATTGACCCGATCGAGGTGGGTGGGAGGAACATGGGGGTTCTTGAACGGTTGGGCGGCATTTCAGCATTTCCTCAGGAAAATCCTGCCAGCACTCTCGTCTGAATGCAGTTCAGGGCTTTGGATTTTCCCAGCGTTTGAAATGCATAAAATAGGATCCCCGTTGTCATGTCTTCTTGAGATCGACGAGATGAAGCTCCGAAACTCTTCGATTTGTTTCCATTGACTGGGTCTGATTATGGAGCAAGATCGCACTCGATTACTGCTCTATCATTGATGTCCTTAAATTGAAATGCTGTACATCAATCCAATCTGCGATTCAAATTTCAATGGGGGTACTTTGTCAGCAGAGATTTCCAAGCAACTTCCTGTGGCGACCCTGAATCTCTCATTTGAAAAAAAAACGACATTTTGAATAATCGATGAACATGAAAAATGTTTAGCCTGTTATAAAACGTGACATTGGCATTTCTTCGAATTCTCTCGAATTTTATAGTTCTAATAATTGATTAGGTACGTATGACGAGTACAGACTTCGAAGGAAAAAAAACTACGTGTTCTCTCACAAGTATGGGCAGGATATTTGCAAGTTTATCCTGTTTTTGCAGCTTTAAATGATGATATTCCAGCATCAGCAAGTCGAGAAAGATAATTTATTTATTTATGTTCAGAATAATATTCCAAGAATGATTGAGAAAGAGAGAATCGTAATTATTTTCCACCGGAATAGGAAACAAGGAATAGAATGAATCTGGTCACAGCAAAAGGCATTTTTGCTCATCAAGTTCAATAAAAACTTCGTAGAAATTAAATCAATGAAATATTGCTGAATTGCTATTTATTTTCAGAATAATTCATGCATTAAATAATCCTTCAATCATTAAATTTAAAAAAGAAGGTGTACCACGTGATGAACCATTTCCTCGCGAACACGAGTTCATCCAAGTGTGAATCGCAAATCCGTTAAGCTACGTGAGGTAATGGGTCGGGTAATAAATTTCATTTCCTGGCGTAGACTAATGGCGTCCACGAACCCACTCGAACAAGAGCAGCAGGGTTACTTCGCGGAGTGCAGGACCCCTGGATCGACCCACGTGTGGCACTTGATCCCGTATCTACGCAAACGCGCCTATTCCATTAATGCTTGCTTATGCTTGCTACACTATAGAGCTGCGCATATGTGTAGTAGTGGCTGTGCTATATAGTGGAAGAGAATGTGCGAACCCACCTCTCTCTCTACTTTTCGAGGATACGACGCAAACTCGAGGGTAATCAGAATAATTACCCACCTTTTTTTTTCTCCGCCGCCGAACCCAACCCCCGCGGTTCCGACTTGAAGAATCAATGCAGGGGATCTGATTTGATCAACGCACTTTTCGTGCAGCTTGGGATCAGGTGTGTATATGAAGCATAACATGCGGCTGGAGCCTTCTTCTTCGAAAACGAGATCATTTATTTTTCATGCATCACGTGTATTGTTTCACACGGAATCAACTGCATCCCCTTTTGTGAGTTGGGATAGCTTCATTATTATTTCAGTTGTCTGCAAATGTTTCAACGAAACAATCGAGAATAATTTCCTTTTCCACACCGGAGAAAGTTCCGCAGACTCGAAAGAAGATTGAATTAGAAAAAAAGGTAGCATTCATCATTACGCATAAACACTTGGCTGAAGTTTGACAGGCGACGAAATGGCGGAAATGTATTAAATATTCTCTTGCCAATTGCATGAATATATAAGACTGTAGTTCGCAGCCGTCTTTGCAACCATGCTGCTTGGGTTTCATTCTTCGGGAGCATTGTTCCAAATGAAATCAGCAATTCCATCTAAATTTTAGAGGTAATAACTTCGTTATGAATTCAGGCGTATTCCGAGAATGCTACAATGTAAGGCACAAGACTATTTTCCTCTTCTGTGAACTTCGTCAGCTCAAAATAAAATTCAATTAGATGAGAGAAGGGGACGTTTTTTTCATGGAGAAACTTGGCTGAATAAGATAGGTAAGGTGGAAAAAAATTATTTATAGACTCTTGATGAATGCATGAAGCATGCATTGACGTTGAGGACATCTTTGAAGCCAGCTCTTTGTTTTTCGTTCATCAAAATCATTGTTTTTTACGTAACCAGTTCCATTTGTTCTTTCAGTCGAAATGGAATCAAATAATTACAGTCTTCGGAAACATTGTCAACGCGACAATAATGAAAGCTGTCCTTTTCAATTTAATTTTTAGAGTCTGAAAGATCAAAAACCAAAATTATAACTTAATGGTGAAAGTGGAAGATGAGCTTTGAAGGCAATTAATTGATTAACGCTAAATGCTGGACGAAATCGAAGGAATTTATTACACGTGTACGCAAGTTTACGCATGATACCAACAAAAATTCCTGAATTATATTTTCATGCAGATTTTTAAAATTCGTTCATTCGGGTCCTGTAATATAATATTGAAACTAAAGTAATGGTATAATTCCGCTTCTATCAACTGGACACTAGATTATCCTCATGCGACTTTTCAATCATATATATTGGCAAAAAAAAGCTGTTTGAATTTATGTATCATGGTATTTACCCAATTCTGAATTATTAAAGCGATCTGCTGTATTTCAAGAGTTGTTAGAATGTATATAACATTACGTCCGGTGATCGTGGGATATTTTTCTTCTATAGATGACCCTTAATATATTTCAGCATATCGAATAACAGTTGCATCAGGTAGAAATCGTAGTTCTCCAGTACAGTTAACCCATGGGTTCATATGGAATTTCATCCTCATCACGCAATTTGAATTTCAGCAGGATATTTTAGTCCGCATCTTGACATTTAAAGGATATCTTCTTCGTGGATATGAGGTCGTATTTTGTTTGAATGTCTTTCTCTGCTGTGGTGCAAGGGAACGACTTCATGAATTCTGGATTTATGCTCTCCGCCCTTTCGCGACTCCGAAGACTTGCACATTTCCTTAGAACATTTTTGACGAAAGAGGTAGATTAGTGAGAAAATGGAATGGAATACAATGACAATAATCAGCCCTCCCATCTTTCCACGCCCTCTTCGCTAATGTTTGGGCGGAGTTATCAGTCAGCTCTGCCATTTCCCATAGCTGCACGTAGTGTTGGGTTTGACAATTTCCTCTTCAATATTCCATGCCGTATAGTACATTCTGTGACGTCCTCGCATCGGACAGACAATGAACACAAATTTCCTTCTTTCTGAGGATGTTTTTTTTCTTCTTTGCGTTGTGGAATGAGTCACCGCATTCTTAACTTTTGGTGTGAGGTTTTTAACTTCATCATCAGCAGGGATACTATATTTTGCGGATTTTTACAATCCCACGAAAGCATTTTCCTTGTTCGTGCTTGGGCTGGAAGGTTATTCCTTGGTTTATAAACTGTCTTTTTTGGCAGAGCTGGAATTCCAGCACACTGGAATCAATCCTGAATTTTTTTTTCAGACCAAACTTGGAACTCCGGAGACTTGGTTGAGTATATGTGTAGGCGGAGGATCGTCCTCGCCCTTTTTTTCGAGAACGAAAACTTGAGGAAATGCTGGTTTCTCAGAGAATTAGAAAAGTTCGCCTCGGGGCATCGCAGTGAAATGTATTTGAGGCATGAGTGCGGCGAACTTTATATTTGGAAACGGCGATTTCTCAATTGGTTATGAGGTCTATGGAAATATTTTAAATTTAGCCACTGACTGAAAATTGATGCGCATTTTTTAAGGGCATGACTTGTGCGGCTTTACCAGAATTTTTGGAATTATGTGTCGAGAAATTAATCAACCCAACATAAAGAATTGAACCATAGCGCAGTGGAAGAAATGCTGGGAAATAATAAGGCAGGGCAATCAGCCAGTTTGCGGCCGGGAATATGTAATTAAGGGGTACCTTAATTACATATCCCTAGTTTTGTCTGGTTTAATCACAGTCCATAATAAATCACCATCAAACACAATACAAAAATAATGCATCACAATAAATGCAGTAATGCAACACAAATTCAATGAAAAAAATAAATTTGTGCACACAAATTTTGGGTGCAATAATGCAATGCAACAATTCAATCAGAAAAATTGGGATTGGAATGTTTGGAGGAAGTTTACTATAAGAGCTAATTGTAAGGACTGATTATTGGCAGTGGAAGAGTGCTAGATTTTTATAGGATTTAGCACATTGCTTCTGTCGGCTGACCTGAACAAAGCACTGGACTTTTTCCCCCCACCTGTGATTGGCAGTAATAGGAGGCTATAATGTAGAAAGATACATTTCAGAGCAATTTCGAGTTTTCTTAAAATTCCAACACAATTTTTATTTTTACTTTTACCCGTGAGTCTCTAGCCCAAGAACGTAATTTCTTATAATAACCAAAACCTTCATAAACCGAGACGTTTCTCAACTGGAATCCACGGATATTCCGTAATTTAATGGTCACCGCACCGAATATTTGGATTAATCGAAATTAATTGTTCGCAGATCAAACAAGGAAGTGTGCCATTTTTGTCGTTGAAGAAAAAATTCGGAAAGCATTGAGGAATTGTGCGATTTTTTTTTTTACGTGAACCAGCTGCTGTAGCATTCCTCTGGTGGGATCTGCCAGCTTGGTTCTGCTGGTATTGTTCGGGACAGTTTTTTATATAAATTATTTTAGCGGCAATCAAAAATAAGAGTTTGTTGCATATGACGCAGGTTGTTGTTTTGAATACAATACTTTTTACGCACATTTTTTTCCGCGGCCTTCGCTGTATGAAGGCACCTCTATATTATATGTTTTATTTTGTTATAAATTGCCAATAGATGGATATTATCATAGGCTTGGATGTTTCGTGGCTTTTCTGCCCTTGTCAGACAAAATCTTCAGCAGCCCACAGTATTTATGAAGAATATTTCCCCCGTCGTAGTGGGACCACACGTCACCGTCGGACCGCAGCAGAACGAAATCACTGCAGCTGAAACGGGGCCTCGGGGCTGTTCGTCCGAACAGTCGACTCCAATAACGACTCCCAGCGAAGTACCAGCTTCGGGTACGGATTCCTCCACTGAGCCCATCAGATTCGATGCGAAAATCCAAGGTCAGCAACAACAACAGCAATCCGCTGGAATGCCCATGCGACGAACGACCATCAGGGACCAAGAAGGCGAGGCATCCCCGGAAACCTTCGTGGGAGGTCCGGAGTTGATCCAGTTGTACTACAACGGATATCCTCGACCAGTACTCGTGCTCCGCTGCCAACACTGTCATCCAGCAGGTCAGTGAAGGGAATTGGTGTTTATTGCAACACTTTTCTATATGGTGAAATACTCGTGTTGATGCCTTCAATGAATGAATGAACAGAAAGCTTTATTTTCTGCTTTTCAGCATTCACAAGGTTCAATCAACATTCCCACATCCGAACCCCCTCCCCACCCAACCCAAATCCATTCAAAGACATTCAATCACTTCAGAATGGGAAACAGAGAAATTATATGCATATAGATAAAAAATAAAAGAAAATACATTCCACAAAATACAACTGCACAACTGATATGTATGCATACACCCCTTCTTTACCTGACATTGAAAACAAATATTGGTAACAAGAATTGCACCATAAGCCAGAATTGAAGCAATTGCAGCAGTTAGTGAACCCAATTTAACCCTTTTGTGTGGCAAAGTTAGTTTGAGATACTTTTGCAAAATATTGTGCCACTGGTCACTGCGGGAATGAAAAAAAAACCTTATTTTGTACAGATACCTGAGTCCAGAAAAAGTCCAAGATTTTTTTCTAATCCTGCAGAAAAATTTCAATGAAAAAAAAATACTCCACTGAGTGGAATTTTTTCCTGCATTCTTGGCATTGGATTTGCATGGGAAAATCTCAAAACCACAAGAAAATTTGCCTTTTGGATTTTTTTTGACTTAGGCCTCCTCAACCTGGGCACATTTCAGTAACCTTGGGTCAAACTGAAATGTGCAAAGTTTGACTCCCAGCGAAAAAAAATGTGCCCCAGAAAAATCCTGACTCTGCCACGCACTGAGAAAGGACTCTCTGCTGTCCAAGGGTTAAAGCACAAGGTCTGCAGCTTGTTTCCAGATGAGGTTTAGTTGAACAAATAATTTCAAGAGAATCTTATGATGAGAAATCATATAAAGGCCAGCAGTTTATCTTGATATCCTTAATGATTTCAGAAAGGGTCTCTTCATTGAATTCCAATACTTCTAAATCTTTCTTAAGATCATTTCTATCAGTATGGAATGCTGGGCATAAGAAGAGAAGATGCCTTCAAGGTAAGATATATTAGTGGAAGAGTAAAAAAATCAAATTAAGGGAAAATGTGAGATGCACTATATGTACCAGAGCATCATTTCGACCAAGTGACTCCAGCTGACAGCGGAAGTCTTCCGTGAGTGTCATCACGTGGGTGGAGGCCATTCGTTAAGAAGGAGTGCCTCTGGGAAAATATATACACGACGAAAACTTTACTCTAATCCGCAAATATTTCTTCGGAATTTACAGCGTGGTTGCACACGTACTAGACGAATTTTTTTTTTATAAACAGAATACAATAAATACGAAAAAAAACTTTTTTTCGTCAAGTTTCCGGTTATGCGGAAAGTTCACGTAATTGTAGAGGAATTCGTTTATGAAAAAAAATCAATCTCGAATTAATGGCCTGGGAAATATTTTCCGACGCGAAACATTTGTGCATTTTTGAGCTTTCTCCAAGTATCCGAGACCTTGCCCTTTTGAGAAATAAGCATGAATAAACTTCTGTGGAGAGAAAATTTACATCTAACATGTCTCAAGCAGGATTCCATGGAAGAAGGGATTGTGTTTTTTCATGCAAAACTTGGCGACATATTCGAAAAATAAACACGGACGAATGCCTTCTGATTTTCTCGCTTTTTGGGGCTGAGCCGCATGCATTTTCTTGAATAAATAAACCTTTTTAGATTCTGGGCAGTTTTTGCAAGAGATAATGGTATTATACGATTTTTGCGACGGATCTGCTATAGTTTCTTGGCTATTAAATGTATGCATTTGAAGAGTTTTCTGAAGCATTTTTCCATCAAATGTGAGAGACCTTTTCGGCATCAAACTTGAGTAAAAATCCGAAATTTCCATTGAGTTTTTCGCTTACCGGAAAATTTTAAAAAAAATTGTTTGTGGACCGGCATTTTTTTTTTTTACACTCACACAATTTTTGAGAAATTGATTTTGTTTCGGGACATTTTCTGCACGTCAAAAACTGCAAGTAAAACTGCCAGCAACAACTCCGAGCAATGCTTTTCCTACTTTTTTTTCTAGAAACGCATGAAAATATACGAAAAAGGAATAACGTCAGCAGAAGAAGCAGCTGTCGCTGAAGTAGTAGCTTCAGCTGCGACTTTTGTGTGGGTGACGGTATCAAAATTGTTGCTGTGTGAAGTAGCCGGCATGTCAGACACTATTCAACAAACAAGCATCTTGAATTAGAATGCATCCCTGAGCCCTTTGTGCAGCTTCTGCTTTCCTGGCTGCGGGGTTCTTGACAGACTGTCCATCACCCCGTACGGCTTTGATGCCAATTATTCTGTTGTGCTAAGTTTGAGTAAACGTTTTGGCAGCATCTGCCACGGTCATTTCTTTTGACGTATCGTCCGATTCAACCGTATCTATTTTATTGGAATTATTTAAAATTTCGGAATTAAAATTTTTGATCGGTGTAACTATAGTCGTTCTGCCAGTGAAACAGGCGGATGGACTCAGACCAGGTCAATGTCCTCATTCATGAAGCCTATTAAATCTCAAGAATGAAGAAGTCTAAGTCTAATTTACAATGTTAACCACAAAAACCTGAATCGAGTATTAAAAAGGGATATCGTATGAACGGTTGAAAGCTAACAATTCGAAGAAATCAAATTTTATTGAATTCAAATTTCTTGCCAATGCTTCTATCATATGGCTGATTCTTACGATCGAATTTGAAGAAAACATAAACACTACAAAGATACAAATCCAAGTTTTACAGTTGCACTTTATTCTCGGTGACTTTTGAAATTGAAGATCTTCAGAAAAGCGAATCAGCAAGTAAAAGGTGAAACAATAGACACTACTTCTGAACAGTGTTGTAATCAAAAGTTTATCTAAGGTATTGTATAAACTTGTGCTGTTTATCTAATGCCTCTCCTCGGATCAAGTGTTTCCCCAAGGCCTCCTTCGAATGTCTTCCAGTGTAATGTAAGAAAGTACTGTACATGAACCTGTTCGGAACTCCGTACAGGTTCTTTCCAAAAAAAGAGTTTTGCGATAACCCGATAACACGGTGAGAGGACCGTCCTAGAATTCCTTCTTTTTCAAATTTAAGAAAATTATACAGTACTCAGGTAAGTCAGGTTTGCCTGAAGTTTCACCAATTAATAATGCTGATTCTGAATTTTATGCAATAACATGCCGTTTTTTAAGCGATAGAGTCGAGTATTCTTCCAGGAAAAGCATGTTTTTTAAAGGTTGACCTAGTGTTGGTATATTTTAGTCTTCCATTTATAAACTATAGTAAATCAACTTAATTTATGGGGATCAAGAAGTATTGAAAGCTTCCTTCCAAGCTAAAAAAAAACCTGATTCGTAGAAACAAAGAAGTTAATTTTTTCACTGATGACCTTGAACTGCATTTTTTGCTGACTAATAGCCTATGATTCCAAACAATCAATTGTAATAAGATATGAATGAGTGAAACAAGCCCCTGTTCATATTTGGATTTTTCGCCGACGACTTGAACGAATAGTTGCATGCCAATGAGCATTTTCGTGCGACCACGACATTCGGTAACACTAGCATGCAATCGCCAAAAGGGATGAAAGAAACTGATTTCATGATCGGCATGTTGTTTTCAGATCTTGGACAAGTTAAAAATATTAAAAGATTTTTTTTTGCACACATATTTTTGCATTTATTCATCGAATAATTGCATTTCAATATACTGTATACATGTGCACCTTTACTCCTCTCAGTTTCGATCTGGGTGGTGAACAAATATTAAAATAAGTGATCAGAAAGAGATACAATATTGTTCTCTAAAAATTACATCCGTCAAGCTGGAATCCAACAAAAGAATCACGAGGATGACAATGACGCCTTTGAACCCCCCTCGGGGCATTCTCTTCATTTATCGGATTCTATAAAGTTCAGGATCATCCACCGAAATACTGCATCTTTGATTCACAAAATCTCCATTTCGGAGCCAAATTAGTCGTCAGGGAGAAGAATCCATGAAATAAGCATTGCAGCTGGTTTTGAAACCGTGTTAGCTCCCGATCGTCCGATCCTGAAGAAAACTCGAAGCAGGATCCTCGTCTCGAATCCCCCGCAATTTTTTTTTTTTGCTGACCAAAACTGCCTCAGGCAGGCAGGCAGGCAACAGCAGCAGCAAGGTTTTCCTCCGAATCACGCCGACGCCATGCTGCCGGGATCCCCATTCTCTCGCGCTCAACCGGAAATGGGAGACGCTTCTGGTTTGCCTGGCACAATACCAAGAAGCGGATCTTGCTGATGGATCCTCGCGCGATTGAGGCGAGAGGATGAGTTTTCTACAATACAGTATCTATATACACACCAAACCCGTGGAACAGAAGGCCGCCGCATTCGATTACGGCGGTCCGAGACGATCGCGGGATTTTCCGCCAAACTCGAATGAATCACCCGTCCGAAAATCCCCATCCGGATAATTGCTGTGCTCCGCATGTGGCCTCGGACAAGCCAACTCCTGGGAGGAGCAAGGGAATAAATGGACTAATGGAACAATTTGCTTAGATGTCCTGTTTTTTTTTTTTTTTTTGGGAGGTCGAGGGATTGTGCGAAGGAAAGGAGGGATTTATTCCGTCCGTTTAGACCTAAGCCCGAATATTTTCCCGGTTTAGTGCGACTACAGCGAAGAGAATAAATAAAAATGGTACTCCTTGAGAAATGCGTCAAGCCGGCAGCAGAGGAGGTAATGGAATTGTACCTGGAATACGCCCACGAAAAGACGCGTTTAAATTGCTTTTGTTGCTCCTTATCAGATTCACTAATTAGATACATTGTACCTCCTTTTGGCAAACAAGAAAGAAGCGCGTCCAACACGAAGTAGACTTCTTATTATAAGGGCTACTGGAAAAAATATGTGCACGGAATAATCAACGTGGGGGCGCTGGGAACATATAATTATGCAAGGTTTGCGGGGAAAAAATGTGAGAAAATATAAAAAGTAAAAATGTGTTCGGCACCTGGAGTTTAAAAAAAATGGCTTTTTGTGGTCAGCAGTGACTGGGGGATGAAACGGAAGAAATCAATTGCATCCTCAGCTAGTACATCGATTATTTTCTGTTGGAATGAGGAGAGAGATAAGAGAGCGGATTTGTGGCATTTGCGAGAGAAATACTCGTGTCTCTCAATATATTTTATTCGGTAGATTAGTAATAGTGAATCATCACAGCGGGGTTATCACAGCGGGGAGAGGCCACAGATTTTTTGATGCTCAATCGAAGCTCGAAGTGCGACTGAGCATTAAATCTTGCCAGTGCTGTTGACAGAAGACTTCTTTCAAAGATTGTATTTAAATTCAGCATTAGATCGATCTGAAGATTTCATAAAACTGCGTTAAAAACATTTTTGGAAGATTTGAAGTATGATCTACCAAATTTGGATTCTTAACAAATTAAAAAAAATTAGAATTTTCAACAAATGGACAAGTTTTAATTCTAAAACGTTATTAAAATTTTTTAATCATATAATTTAATTGTATGCCCGAGTTGAATTTGGAGAGAATGAAATGATTCAGCTGCGATCCCTAATTTACGGAAATGAAAAAAATTCTCACATGTTCTTCCAGAGAATTTAGCGCATCATCTCGGCGATACTTGCCACAGTAAAGTCATTCATGCACAGAAAAATAATTTCCATTCACGCTTGATTTCTCAAGATTTTATAATTGTACTGAATGGCAGAATTTTCTTTCCTGCTGACGCATTAATTTCTATCGTCGAGACTTCTTCACGCCGGGACTTCTTCATGTAATCCTAGGAATTCGGTTTACGTGATTACAATCTGAATCAGCACAGCTTTTTCCGGAAGGAACAAAATGATTTGAAGTCAGTTTCGTAATACTGTAAAGCTCAAAAAAGTCAGTACTGTGTCTCAAATCAGACAGATTTCCTTCCAAGAGAATTGAAAATGAAAGATATGAAAAACAACTCGCATATTGAATGCTCGCGTCTCTATGAATCTTTCTCTTTACTGTATATTATAAAAACCTCACGTCGTGCCCTTTTTTCTCCATAGCAACTAAGAAGAACATGAACGAAGAGCAAAATCGAACGGATGTCGAAGGACTTCTGAATTTCTGTGGAGATGAGCAACAAACTTTGAACAAAGATTCTCTTGAAGAACGATCAATGGCGGGAAATACAACGGAGGAACACCTCGGGTACTGCGACGCGATCAGCGAGACATCGTCATCTTTTGACGAAGACATGACTTCAGGCATCGGCACATGTTCCACAGGTATGAGAATTTTTTAACATTATTATATAGCTCTTAAAACGGTAACATGTAAAAGAAACTGCTGCCAGTCCGATTCTGAAACCGAGGCAGAAAAAGTATTCACGTTGCGATGACGAAAATTGTATGTTTCCCAGTAGATCGCGAACCGATCCTTCTGGGATTTGCGCAACAAACCAAATACAGGATGAGAACAGAACTCTGGCGAACACATTTTATTGATATTTTTAATATCACGAACCGAAAAATTATTTTCTTAAATTCAAAACAGACTGCGTTTTAGAAGCTTTTTAGGCATAAAACTTACTTGCCAAATGCTTCTGAAGGATAGGATGGCAAATGCACACTTTATTAAATTAGGTGAATTCCCGAAGGAGAGCTTGAAAATTACAGCTTTTATGAATAGTGTACGGAATGTATTCCGTATGCATAATGATATCGTTAATGATATGATACGTTCCGGAGGAACAAAAGAGATAATTTACCTTCGAATTTCGCACATTTACTGTGCTTTGGTAAGCTTTCATAGGATATGCCGTGAATCAAGTTGAAAATTACATTTAAAATTTTCTCTGTACGTCCCCTTGCAACTTGAAATACTCGATTAGGTCCACAAACTTTCGATTGGTGTATACAATGGTGTCCTTCGGTGCACACCACGCAACATCCGAAGCAAGGAAGCATCTTAACTATCAAATTCTACTATTAAAAATAATTATAAAACACGTCTTCTAGGCTGATTTCT
>CAJPEX010004119.1:0-23868 GCA_905338405.1 Notodromas monacha
CTGGAGTGCTGAGCACAACTTTTCACGCGTCCAAATTCATGGCCTACGCACATGTTTTTTACGCGTTTTGAAACACGGTTTTGTTTTCCTGGGTTTTACATCTAAATTGGTTACTAAATCAGAAACAGGACCATTTATCATAGTATATTGACAAGAGTTATGAAATTTCATAATTCCACTGTGGGGTAATTTGTATGAATTTTGAGTGGGGCCATTTCCTTGGTCTGGACAATATTGTGTGACCCAACTTTCTTTAGGATTTATAAAAGCAAATTCATCTTCATCTAATCTTAAGAATTTGACTTCAGGAGTAGGGACATTTTTGAGTATGCATCTTTTATTTATTTCTTTCTCCTCCCTATTTTTAAGTAGGGCCTGTAGACATTCATTTGCAGGTCTATTTGGCATAATATTAAACTTACATAATTGGCATCTTGAAAAGTCAATTGAATCAATGCAATTAGGTAATTTGTCATATTCTAATCCTAGGATTTGATCAGTATTCATGAGTAAGAAGTCTTCTTTTAGTTTTACTTGTTTCCATTTTGGATTTCCCATATAAGTTTCTTCTGAGATAGGTAGACTATGGACTTTGAATAAATTAAAAAATGATTTTTCTGTTAATATAGGTTTTATGGTCATTAAATGCTACATACATGACAAAGGTAAAATCGAAGAAGAGTTAGTTGTGCACCCAAAAAATGCGCCAACAGATAAGGGATTTGTTTGAATGATATTGATTAATTCCGCAGCTGTCAAGGCACTACTTTCAGTAGCCAGGAATTTGGTAAGAGCAGTTTTAATGTTATTTGGCGTTATTAAACTGCTCGGGAACTTTAAATCGTTTTGGAATTCCACATTATTAATTATTGTTTTTAATATTGAATTAAGGTTATTTAATTGAGTATGTATAGACAAAGTAATTGTCTCAAAGACGTCACTAGAAATGTTGACACGCATTTCTTGACTTAATTTATTATAGCCTTCTACAAGTCCTTCTATGTTCTTAAAGTAATCACTTGGTGTGGGTGCAGTTAACATAACTCTATTGGAGGTGAAAATAGTTCCAGCAGCAGGTATATTTTTCATTCTGTCTTTTAAACTTTTCTTGGAGAAAAAGGAAAAAGCACGGGATGGGATTTTCTCATAAATAAAAGCTTGGTCATATAACATGGTATTTATTGAAGTTAAAGTATTTAGTGCTGACTGCATACCATTAATTAGGAGTTTATTTTGCCTAATATAGTTAGGTCCAGATACCAACAATAGGTATTGGTTTATTTCTTCAACTAACTTATAGGCTTTACTTTGAATTTCTCCAATAGGATAAGATTTTTCTATTGTCCATTTTGTTTTGGGAATACATATTGGATACATTTCTGAGAAAACAATTCCTTTATTCCCAGAAAAATTCCTTTTGGGAGAGAAAATATTGGTTTGTTTAGTATTACCAATAATTCCTTTATTTTCAGGGAGTTCTTCAATAATAATGGAATTAGAGTACTGTAGGATTGAAGTCAATGAGAAAAGTATAATAGTAATCTTGGTATTCATTGTTCACCAGTACTTTGCACTTCTTCAGATAAATTTTCTTCTTCCACGGACGAGTCCAAAGCAGGTACTGCCCTTCTTTTGTCCAGTACTTGCTGTCTTTTTTCACGCTGTCTTCCTTCAATGGGGTTGATAACTTCTCGTCCTTGGCGTGTTCTGGTGGGAAGAATATTTTTTGTATCCAATCCAGACAAGGCACGGGGTCCGTATGGCTGTCGGTCTCGTACTGGAGTACTTCTCTGTCCTTTGGCAAAGGTCCGTTTGAAAGAGGGATCTTTGTCTACAAAATCATCTCCAATCACATCAGTAATGGTTTCAAAGAATTCTTTGGTGCCTCTATAAAAATTTCTTGCTTGTTCTAGAAATGTTTTAGATGGGGCAGAAGGTACTTCAGGAGAAATAGGTTGTTGATAAGGGGTTTGAGGTACCTCTTGTAATTCTCGAATATTTTGCGTTGGAGCCACAGATTTTAAAGGAGATAATATAATACGGGGTATTAAATTTTTCTTTTCTATGATCTCTTCTTCTGTGGCATTATTCTCATTGTTTTCCAGGAAGGTTTCTTCTACAATCTCATCAGAAGGCTTAGAAACACATCTATCCTGATTGTAGCTATGAGGAGGGTTTGCTCTAATGGATATATTGTCTTCGTCAATTGTCACTCTTTGTAATGGAATAGTGGGGCTATAATAAGGTCGGAGGTAACTAACATGAACAACGTCAGACCACATTGACGCAGGATCTTTAATACGATTTGATACTGGGTTTATGATTTGCGTAATTATATATGGACCTTTATATTTTTGAGACCATTTTCTCCCAACATATGTTAGGAAATCGTGCGTTCTTAATAAAACCAGATCATCTATTTTATATGAAGGAGGTTTCGTGTTCTTATTAAATCATGAGAGATAAGCTTCTTGTCTTTTTTCTATGATGAACTTGGCTTTTTCTCTCAAAGAATTTAAGTTGGTTAATTTCTTTTGAACAAAATCTTTAATATCCACATAATCATGAGTATCAGAAACATTCCACGGGACCCAATTTAGATTAGGTTTTTGTCCAGTGACTAATTTGTAAGGGGACAATTGAATAGCTTTGTGCTTAGCAGTATTATGGACCCAAGCGGCTAATTTAACTAAGTGATCCCATTTACTGCAATTTGTGGGATCCGAATAAATAGCTAAATATTTGTGTAACTCTTTGTGTGATCTTTTGTTTTGACCATTTGCTTGAGGATGATAAGCGGTGGTGGTACGGGCGTTACTTCCTAAAGCTTTAGCTAATTCTTTGAAAATTGCTGATAAGAAATTAGTTCCACGATCAGTAAGAATAATTTTATGGGCTCCAAAAAGACATACCCAATCATCCAAGAAGGACTTAGCTACTACTTCAGCAGTAGCAATTTTTAAAGGGATAAATGAAATCCATCGGGATAATCTATCCTGAATTACTAAAATATACCGATTTCCTGTACCACTAATAGGGACAGGTCCTACTAAATCGAGGCTAACTTCTTCAAAACATCTGCTTGGGATAGGTAACGACATCATGGGAGTATTGTGCCTATACCTTTTGAATTTTTGACAGATGTCGCAATTTTTTATGAAGGCATTTACGTCACGTTCTAAATTAATCCAATAAAACTTTTCCTTAAGGGAGAATACAGTACGGTCTATTCCGGGATGTCCGGTGGCAGGAGTATTATGATATAGTTCCATGATGTAATTTCGTATTTCTGGGGGGATCCATAATCTTTCTCCTGCTTCAGTTAATTTATACAATTTATTATTCTTTAATACAAAATCTTTTCCGGTAGGCCATTTTTCCTTTGGGATCAAGACTTCTATTAAACAATAATTAAGATTTCCCTGTATTCCAAAATTCAGTAGTTCCTTTATTCTTCCGTTATTCATTAACGTGTAGAAAAATTATCCACCTATGGACCTATTCCGTAGTCGCACTCCCATGTTCTTTCCTTTTTTATATTCAAGACATATTAATATGAGCAAATTTCAGTATTTGGTAAAATACCGAGAGACTGACAGTGACACAGAAACAAATGAATTTTTCCCCTATCGTTACACCAGACAGAAATAGTGTTTTCCTATTGGGGTATTAAAGGAGCGGAATTTCTGAACACCGTAAAATACAGCGAGTATTTCCCTGTCTGTACTTGGATATTTGCTTTCAGTGGCATTCAGCGATCGAGATACGCATCCAATTAGTTTTTCTTTCTTTCCATCCTTTTGAGTCAAAACTGCTCCTATTGCTATATTTGATGCATCAGTAGTTAAAATAAAACTGTATAATTATACTCGTTTAAAGTCATAAACCATTTTATGGCTCTCTGACTGTCACTGTGTCTTTGTTTACTTAAAAAGGGGATAGCAATGTGGTCTGTCTTTATCACAAAAGGATAACCCCATAAGAAGGAGCGGAATTTCTGCACACCGTAAAATACAGTGAGTATTTCCCTGTCTGTATTTGGATATTTGCTTTCAGTGGCATTCAGCGATCGAGATACGCATCCAATTAGTTTTTCTTTCTTTCCATCCTTTTGAGTCAAAATGTCTCCTATTGCTATATTTGATGCATCAGTAGTTAAAATAAACTCTTTAGTGAAGTCAGGGAAAGCCAAAACGGGGGCTGTCATAAGACAAGTTTTGAGATGCTTGACTGCATTTTCTTGTTCTTTTCCCCACGTAAATCCTGCATCTTTTTTGAGAAGATTGTGCAGAGGTTTAGCTATGGTAGCGTAATTCTCGATGTGGGATCTAAAATAGCCTGTAAGACCTAAAAATGCCTGTACTCCTTTAACATTAACGGGAGTGGGAAATTCCCTGACTGCTTTCAATTTTTCTTCTGTAATGCGGATACCATTAGTGCTTATTAAGAAACCTAAATATTTGATTTCATCTAGGAAAAATTGACATTTACTGAATTTCACCTTTAGTCCAGCTTTTTTAACTCGTTTGAATACTTATTCTAAATGTTCTACATGTGATTCTGCATCTGCTGAATATATTACTATATCATCTATATATATAAAGGCATAATTACCGAGACAGCCATCTAACACTAGATTCATCATTCTTTGAAAAATGCTCGGAGAATTCTTTAATCCCATGATGGGTAGCCGTATAAATTCATAATGCCCCAAAGGGGTTGAGAATGCTGTTTTATGCCTATCCTTGGGGTGTATAACTAAATTATAAAATCCATGCAGTAAATCTAACGCTGTAAAATATTTTGCTTTGCCGAGTTCTTCAAATATTTGGTGCATTCAAGGTAGAGGATGAGGGTCAGTAATTACATGATCATTAAGTTTACGAAAATCAACGACTATTCTCCATCCTCCATCCTTTTTCTTGACCATAAGGGTAGGAGAATTATAAGGAGAAGTAGAAGGACAAGCTATACCTTGGTTATTCATGTCCTCTACAAATTTATTCATTACGTCCCTTTGAAAATGAGGGATAGGATATTGTTTAGTATTGATGGGTTCATCAGTATCTAGGGGAATAGTGGGTTGATAAATATCACATAATCCTAGGGTATCAGTTCTTCTGGCCAACACTTCAGAATATTTATTGAGAAGTTTCTTTACTTGTCCTTTAAAATTTGCGGGACATTTAGATTTATTTTAACTAGACTGAATCATGGTTTCAGTAGTCTCTTCTGTTTCATCTTCTAATCCATGAATATGGATATCGGGATGATGATTCTCATCTTGGGAAATATGGGCTACAAAATATTCTTCACTAAACAATTCTGCTGAGGCTATATAGTGAAGGATTTAGAATAGCATTTTTGTTACTCAAATTGATACAGAAGACATACACGAATCCATTTTCAGAAACAGTCAACAGTGATTGTCCGATAATAATATCCTGGTCGGGTCCTATTGCGGGGTTAATTAAGATATCCTTATTCTTGAATCGTTTTGCATTTTCTAAAGACATTTTTAGTTTTATTAGCATGTGTGATTGAGAAGGAATGGTTTCCTTGCAAATAGGATATAGACGAAAGCTAGGATTATTATTTATTTGATAATTTCTTAAAGAAGAATTTCTTAAGGTAAAAGGAATATAAAAATTATTTACAATTATTTGGTTGGTTTTATAACAGATTTTCACAGAGTTTTGCTTAAGCCAATCAGACCCTAGAATTCCATCAAAGTTAGGATTTTTTATATTTTCAATTAATAAGAAGGTACATCTATTAATAGTTTTATCATTATATAGGATAGGTTTATTTACCTTTCCTATTGCTGGTATACTACTTCCTTTTAAGGTATTAATTACTATATTGCTAGGGGAAATAGCGTCTGTATTCAAGGAATTGTCTAATAAAGATATTTTGGATCTGGTGTCAATTAATAGTTTAATTTCTTTATCGTTTTGGTCAAAGAAGATAGGTATTACCGGAAGTTGCAAAACTTTTGCGCTCCCGGTTAATGATTGTTTCCCTGATTATTTTCTTGAACATCGTTGCATTCCACCTCATAATTCTCTTCAAACCTTTTGGCTGTATTATCTGGATAGCAATACTTGGCATATTCACCATAGTTATCTTCCTCTTCATCTGGATAGTATCCATTATAATATTGATCTTCAGGATTTAAGTATTCTATTTCTTTGTAGGGATATTCATCTAATTGTAAACGATTTTCAATAGCATTATACGAATGCTCATTAAATTCGGCATATTCTCCAAATTCATCATGAGGTACTATAATATTATTGTTACTTTTTCTTAGTGGTCCACCTCTCCTACCTGATGGGCGGCGCAATCTTGAGGGGGCACCCCTTCTGAGGGATGGATATCCGCGAGCAGGGGGGCGTCCTGCATTAACATTCTGAGCCTGCCCTTGGGGCCTATTTCTTTGTCCCACATTCATTGGAGGTTTTTGGAAAGGGGAACGACCCTGTGTAGGTTGGTTCATCCATGGGGCACACATTCTTCCATCTACTCGACAATAGGGTATGCGTGGAGGAGGAGGAGGATAATTTTGTTGGTAGTTACGATAATTGGAGTTATTTGTTGTGGGTCTGCTATTTTATTGGGTTCTGGATTGAGGTTGGTAATTTCTATTTCCTGTGCAATCAGCGGCATGATGACCGTATTTTCCGCAGGCGTAACACATTTGAGAGCTCAATGGAACCGGATTACTTTTACCAGGAATATTTCTCTTCTGGGTATTTTGTTGAGAATGATTTTTATTGGGATTGGTTGAAATGGTATACCTTTCACAGGCATACGACAGTTCTCCTGTCATTATAAGAATTTTTTTGGCTTTCCTTGCTTTCTCTACTGCTTCTTTATAAGTATCTGGAACTTCGGACATTCTTTTTTGTATAATAGGCAAAAGTCCTTTAATGAATTTATTTAATTTAATTTCTGCCAGGAATGTACTACAACACTGAGTGCGTATCTCTTCTTGTTTGTACATAGGGTTGGCGATTAAAGTTCTCATGCCATCTTGTCGCAAAACTTTAATTTCAGGCGTATGTTTGGCATCTAATTTTGAGGAAGCCAAATCCAATCTCAAGGCAAAGTCTCTTACATTTTCATTTTCTTCTTGTTTAATGTAATCCAGAGCTGCAAGACCATCAGTTAAATCATCCGTATCATAGATCTTTCTTAAGAACTTGATTATTACATGGTACGGCTTGTAGAATAGATCTCTATCTGCCTCAATTGATTTTTCAGCTTTTCCTTCAAGTTTAGACATCAACAGATTTTTTATTTGTCCATCATTTAACAGGTTAGAATTTACCGTTACTAGAAATCTGGAATACCAAGAATTCCACAAAATTGAATTACATTCTCCCAAAAAACAAGGCATGTTGTTTATAAAGGCATTAGTTGTTTGAGGATTACTGGCTATGGACGCTCTTCCTTGAGTCTGATTCCATATTACCATTTCTTCAGGAGTGGGGGTTTCTAATGTTCCAAGTAAGGTATTAGAAAGCACTGATTTCCTGATTTCACTGGACTCATTTAATTTCATGGTTCTTTCTGCAGCTTGTTGCTGTATCATTTGAGAGACTAAAATATTATTCTTTTCAGTAAGGGCTCTTTGTGCGTCAGCAAAAATTTTTAAACTGTCTTGAATGTCTTTTTCCATGGTTGATAATTCTTCAATATTAGACTCAAATTGGCTGATTTGATGTCTTATAGAGTCGGCTCTTTTTGCACTAGCATTAGGTAATTCACTTCTATATTTGATAATATTTTTCCTGGTTTCATTAATGGTTCTTTGCAGGTACGCAGCTTGTTCCTGTGGCTAAAAAGTTAAATATTCTGCAGGAAGGCTGTTTGCTTGATAACTTTCAGATAAGCTACTAGAAGCCTGAAACAAAGTGGAAGGATTAGGATCTTGGGTGATTCCTAAATTGGAAAGTAAATCTTGATTGCCTGGTGAAATTTTGGGAACCTTAGAAGGGATTTTGGTAGGTTGCATAGGAGGAGGATTATTTTCATTGAGGGGGATAATGTCTCCTGATGCTTCAGCTCCTGGTACGGCCATTATTTTTACTTTTATTTAAGATGTTTAAGTCGACACTTTGTTAGTCGTTGTTTAGTCCTTGGGGATCTCTAGCTAATCTCTCTTGAGTCTCTTCAGGGGTTTCAAAATCTGTGGGTCGTGTTAATTTTACGTACGTACCGCGAGTGGTTTGCTGTGGAGTGTTTTCTCTTCGAGTTTGGGTGTTAGGTCCATAGGCACTTGCGAATAATTTTTCTATTAGATTGCAATTATATTCAGTAGCTTTTTGTGCGCTGGTTTTATTTGGTGCGCTAGAATTTTGAGTCACCGGGGTGTCTTTTATTTGTTTAGACATATATTATTCGACTACTCTCTTCCTAAAAAATATGGAAATTATAGAATAAAGTAGATTTTCTAGTCTTTAACAATTACGTTCGAATTTGAGATATAAGGTATAAAAACCTGTTGTCCTTTTTTAGAAGCGACGTTCCTTTGTGCGAGACTGCTTTTCGATGTAGTTGTCTCCTTTTGCTTGTTGATTTTGCAATCCTCTTTTCCGGCACTTAGCACTCACTAAGAGATGCTCCTTGCCACTAAGGCGGAAATCCACTTAGGATTAGAAGCACTCACTCAGATGTGCTTGTTTCTGGATTTTAGCCACTTAGGCAAAAATGTGTTCAGCACTCACACAGACGTGCTCATAAGCCACTAAGGCAGTATGTCTTTTTGGCACTCACACAGATATGCCTCTCGAGCCACACAGGCTATTTCTGGCTCACTCAGAACCTTTTTGCAAGTTCACTTAGAACTATTTTGTCACTTAGACTTTTTTCGCGATAATCTTCACTTTTCTCACTCAATTGTCTTCCACTTTAAGTGGGGTCTAGGAGTTTGTTATTGACCAGCACTCACCTGGCGCAAAAGAAGACGACCAACTGCACCAATTTTGTTGTCATACACTGGTGGTTTCACAATCAATACGAATTTTTAGTTTGTATTGAAAACCTTTAAGAGGATGACCACAAAATATGCTGACAATTATTTTTCAAAGGTTTGAACCTCCTTTACCAGGTGGATCCTGGACCAAGTACCTTAAGTACTCAAGACAATTTTTATGATAATAAACACACGCAAGTTTGACTTACAAGTATTTATTCAGCTCCAATATGTACGCGCATACAATTCTCTCTGAGGGTATCTTCACCACTGCTTTCTACTGGGCCTTGCACGGCCTTTTATTAACTTCAGTAAAACCAGACAGTATAGGGTCATTGCTTGGCGATGACCATCCAGCCAGACAAAGAAAGGAGACACACACGGATTCCGCAACACAGTATTCGTTAAATTTATGGGGCAGTCGACCGCCTGGGGAGAATTACAATTAGGGCAGGTAACGAGGGAAACTCAGTTGCGCACGCATGCGCAGCCATCCACATTAATGAGTGGGGCGAGGGGCAAAGGAAAGTTAGAGCACATTTTTAACCAGCTGACAACAGAATGACCCAAGATAAGGACGATTCAACTTGGGGACTCCAGAATTCGAAAAAAAAGGACCCGAAATGTGGACAATGTCTCAAGATTTGAGCACATGGTCAAATATTCTAGAAATATGGAACGGATTTATTCATCAAAATGTTTTATCACTTGAACAAATTGAGCTACTGTATTTCTATTCACAAAAAATAAATTGTTTCATAAATTTATTGTAATTTATGAGTTTCCAACAAGGGAATTTCGTGTATCATTTTGAGTTTTCCCCCACCAACATATGTGCTCAGCATCAGAAGACTTACGCTTAGTATTTGCTTTTCAGCTTGTGTTCATGCCAAACAATCAGATAATGTGTTGTTTTCTCCTGCAATTATTTTCTGCATTTTGAATTTGAGCAAAATGTTTCCATTTCTGGGGGACTTCTTTCAAATTTCGATGAACAATAGATGGTATAATTAGACGGTATACGAGAAAATGCGTCATCTGAAATGCAGTCCAAGCACCAGTTACATCTTCATCTCCGGGCTCCACTGCACACAGCTTTCGGAAAACACCCTGAAAGGCATTTGGATGGTGTCTTTTGTTTGTTTTATTGAAGATTGATAACCACCAACGAAGCAGTCTGGTCAACTGATTTATTAATTAGAAAATTCTGGAAGGGCACTTGCCCGAATCATACGGTTTTGCATCAAGGATAACAGAAGTTAACAATTTTGAAACTGAAAAAAGAGCAACAATTATTACTGTACTGCGATCTTTTTCACACGAATTTCGTCGCAAGTCCCTAGCCTCGGTAAATTATGTGGCTCACTGAAATTTCACAGGTTGCCACTCATGGGCGATCTAATAGTTCACACTTTGGTTACAAATGAGAGCATTTCGGATAACTGGAGTTCAACCACAAGAGTCCCAGGTCGTATACTTATCCGTACGTGTCTTATACTCCTGATAAGTAATAACGAAGTCAAGTCAATCATCTGTTTGTAACGTCGCTCACGAACTTCAGTGGTTAACCACGTAGTCCTTATGGATTGGAGCTCAAATTGTATTTCATCACTAGGAACTGAGAGAGAAACTCGATGGAGAAAAAGGCGGTAAAATTCATTGCTGGTGATCTGAAAAAAATTCAATTTTGGAGTTGATAGATCTATAACGTGGGAACGATGGGCTATTTTCAAGAAGTCCACATCAACCATTGTGAGGTTAATTTAGAAAAAATCTTGTGTGAAATAAAACGTCAAACAGGGGTACAAAAATGTTGAAGCGCTTTCTTCATCGTCCAATTTTTCCTCCCCCGAGAGGAAAAGCAGAGCCGAATTACNAGTCCACATCAACCATTGTGAGGTTAATTTAGAAAAAATCTTGTGTGAAATAAAACGTCAAACAGGGGTACAAAAATGTTGAAGCGCTTTCTTCATCGTCCAATTTTTCCTCCCCCGAGAGGAAAAGCAGAGCCGAATTACTCCTTCCGGCAGTAATGGAAAACACAAAAGATTCATCATATCAGGAAAAACAAAACGGGCTAAAAAATAATCCCGCTAATAGTGAAGGGCCCAAGACGTGGAAAGCCAGGAGTGCAGTTCCTGGCCTTGAATGTCATCTGCTATGCGCCCAGCAAATAATTGCAACGTTTTCCATGAGTGAAGACATTTATACGTTCGAAGTAATTCATTTCTACAGAAGGTTGCATACCCCCACCGCGAACGATGCCTGGGGATGATGCCTTTTTTTTTTTTTTTGGAGGGTGCCGGATCCGCACGTGTGTTATCGGCGTCGCGTAATTACTGCGGGTATGCACAGATAACTACTGCGCATCGATTGTCTGCTTTTTCAGCTACTGGAGCGGGGAGAACGCGGGTGCCAGCGTTGATCCGAAGAATGTCATCACACTTGAAAACTCGCATTAGGGGCCTGAACGGCGCTGATTACGTACGCGAATGGGGCCGTTGTCTGTGTTCCCCCTGTGATGCCACATATTCTTTCTCTCTATCTTTCCTCTCTCTCTCACTGCGTCATTTAGCGCGACGGCAGAATCCCGGTGAGCAGCAATCCGCCAGGAATGCTCGTCGGTCGTCGCATCCAGGCTCACCCTCTCTACTCCCATCTCGTCCATTCTTCGTCCGTCAACGTAGACGCAGACACTGCGCCCTGCCATTGACACTTCAACAATGCCGGCGAACTCAAAATCTCGTGATGACTTGCGGAGCGGCACCGGATGAATATAATGCATCGCGGGGATGTGTTCCATACACTTTTTTTTTAACATCGCGCACTTAATTTTCCTGATGGGTACAATGCTGGCGGGGTGAGGGATTTGCGGATGAGCTCCGGCGACTTCGCACGCTGGTTCCATGCTTGGGATTTGTTCTCCCTGGTCGACTGACATTTGAGCCCAATTTGCGGCTGACATTTCACGCGGGTCCAGAGATTTCCTGCGATGACGCGGATTGGGGCGTGAGGGAGGGAGTCCAGGTCCGCGTTGTAATGCCTGCTGATGGTCGACTTTGTTCACAACAAATTTGCCTGGAATGTCACAACGAAAAGTTTATTTTTTTTTTTCGCGGTGGTTGAAGGGGATGGGACATTGGTCGACTGCATGCGCATCTATTCCTCTCCCCTATCTGTCGGATCCCATGATAAAAAGAGGCCAGTGATAATTTTCTTCTCCGGGGAAACCAACGCTCAGGGATGTCTGGGAGTAAGCACATTTTTGCTCATAAGGAACAGTACAGTACGGTTCACCGAATCCCCCCCCCCCAATAAATGATTTGGCTGAGTAAAATTCATGAATTTTTCAAGAAGGCGAAGTCCTGTGAGGAAAATTGAAGCAAGAATAATTTTCCTTGGGCATAAACGCATTTTGACATGGGTGTGTTGCGCAATCTTTTTCTTGGTTTGGGGAGTTTTTGCCGTTTTTTGATCATTTTTGTTGAACTTACATTCTAGTAGTTAGTGAATTTTACATTATCAGTTGAAGATTTTCTTGTCTGGTACCCAATAGCCATTCCATCATGGTTGACGTTTCTTGGTTGAACTTTTTGTTCCCTCCAGAAAAAGTCCAGTTACTTGTAAGACCAAAAGAAGCAATTTTTCCACTAACAATTCATGGTTTGAAAGAAACCGTTCAATTGGGATATCTTTTATCCAAATATGCTGAAAAAAATTATGCGCTGATACCTGTGTATGAATTGATCGATCTTTTCGTTTTCTGCAACAAACAATATTTTATGGCCTTTGAAGTGTTTGGACTGTCCGAAATTGCGTAAAACACACAAGTGCGGCAGTTACGTGAATTGGATTTCCTGGGAAAAGTTGGGTGCCCTTGAAAATACAATATTCCTACCATCTTCATTTTAAGCAGGGTGAGCCCAAATTTTAAAAGGTCAAGACGTGATCACGTACTACTTGTTGAAAGTATGTCCATCATCCGGCAAGATCCCAACAAGATAAAAATAAGACTAAAAGCAACTTTTCAACTATCCCTCTTATATCTGCCAGAACACTGTGAAATGCTTCTTTATGCCAGATATTAGCTTTACTCAAGCACAACGTATGAATCATATAAAGTAGACAATATGTGTGCTTAAAAACTGTTCTATGAATGTTGACATTTTGGATGATCCCTTCGCGATTGAGAGGAAAGGTCAGCAATGTGATCCTCCAACGCATCCACCTGATAACATTATTCTTCTTGAAGATGCGTGCTATTCTTTTTTACATTTAACTGAGGCGCTGTAAATTGCGGTAAGAGTAGGATTGTACGTTCACATCTGAGTCTCAGCTTGCAGTGGTGAAGGCCTGTCGGGTTTTAGCTGTTCTTCCGCTAAAATTAGATGTCGCTAATAATCCTGAGTGGACATAGTTGCGGCCCACACCACAAGAAGCCAGCACATCCGCCGGTGCAGTCAGACAGAATAAAACTAGATGTCACTGACATCCAGCTAGAAAACTCACTTTCAAATGAGTTTAATATGCACACTTCAATCTTGTCAGTCCTGAGGCAGATCAAGAATATACCAACAGTAAGTAGGTAAAGAAGGACGTCAATATAATTCAATAGTGTGATCCAGAATTTGAATTTTATGAGTAGCATACGCTGACTCTTTCTCTCTTGTTATTTCCCGTGCGCCGCTTCCTCTCTTATTCCATTTTTCTTCTTTCTGAAGCCCGAGCTTAGAAATGCTGGAATAGGGCGCATGCATAAAATGCACACGCCCGTCACGCGCACCTGCCTTGAGGCCAGCTAGCTGACCAGCCTGCTGTCCTCTCGCAAATATGCGTGTGTGTGTACTATTGTTTTTGGGGTCAGCCAGCGAGTCGCATAACCTGCTGGCTGCCCACCTTTAAATCTGATGTGCTGCATTCTATTCGTCAGCATTCGTGTCCTGGCTTACTCGCGGACTGTTTGAGCACTGAAATACATTTATTGCTTGCCTCTGAGTGGAGATCCTGGTATCTACTTATTTAACTACTAAAAATCCTTTTGGCCCGCAAAGCACGCGGAAGACAACAAATAGAAAACCAGGATAGAATTTGTTATCCCAAGTTTCGAGGTCGGTAATAAACTTGCTGTTAGACGTAATAGTAAGAATTTATTTAAGACTCACCGATTCTTGTATTTCTCAGGAAATAGGATAACAGAAATTGGCGCAGTCCTCCGTCTTCTTTTTGTGGGGGGTGAGTGTACCACGAGTGAAAACAACTAATCTGTGCATGGACTAGATTGTGTTTCTGTAAATTTGTGACTGCTGTTACTCCTCTGCAGTGAACTTAACTGCCTTGTGTTGACGCACGTGACCAAGGAAAGCAGAATGAGACAATTAGTGAGTACAAAGTACTACTAAGAACAGTACTCTAAATTTTTAAGAGACCTCGTGAAGAGTTAAAAAGTAAAAGGTAACCGATCTAGGGAGGTGACAATAGTGTTGGTGACTCAGTCGGCTGAATAAGTGTTGGATGCGATGCTCCCTCCGCCTGTTGTGACTGACACCCCCACCACCCATAGAAATAGGCTGCTGCGCAAAACCCCCGAAGACCAAGTGGCATACTTGCGTGAATTGGTCCACCTTCTAGAAGTAGAATGCAATGCACTGTATTTGGCAAATGAGGTACAACCTTGCCTGCCGGAGGCAATGCTTGTCAATAATAGGCGCAGTATCGAGCTGCTTGACAAACAAATACAGGCCTCGAACACAATGGTGGATGCTCTTGTACCTAACTTAGCTGCTAGAGACAAGAGTACTCTAGCAATCGAGATGGCCCAATTAACTTTGTTTGCCACCCATCTCAAAGATGAGGTCACTCGTCAGCAGCGAGAATTAGATGAAATGGTGGGGATCAAAAACAAGTTGCTAATAAGGGAATTGACTCTTGACCAGCTAAATTGGCCTAGCTCTGACTAAGTAGTGTTTTTCAACATGAAAACGGGTAGCCAAGATGCTCCCAAGGGCAATTAAAAATCACGAACAGCATTGTCAACCAGTTGCCAAATTTCTCTGGCGCAGCCAATGAGAATTGGGCTGATTGGTGGCAAGATATTCGTGTGGCTCTTGTTGGCTGTGATATCACAGACAACAACATGAGAACCATCATCCTACAAAAGGTTGTTGGCAAAGCCCGGGAGTTTCTTCGCTGCGTCGATGGACTGACTGACGAGCACTACAGAGTTTTGGTTAAAGAATTAGAGTTAGTATACGGAGGTAATTTTATGGGAGAAGGCCCGCTCAAACTTCAAACCATTTACCAAGGAGAGTTAGAGTCTGTTTTGGATTTTTCGGTTAGAATCAGGAGAGTGGGCCAGCAAATGCTTGGCGAGGCCCCCAGCAAAATTAAGGTGCTGAGAGTGGAGGGCCAAGAGCCAAAACTGTGTACAAACCTGTTCCTTAAAATAGAACTAATTCGATACGATGCCCAAAAGCAAAGTATCGTTCAGCTTATGGTTTCCCAGTTCCTGCAGGGAATGTTGCCAAGTCTTTATGATAGACTTGGTGCCATTCCCATCACTATGGCCCAAGCCCTCAAATATGCGACCAATATCGAAAAATTAAAGGCGCGCCGTCGAGCTAACAAAAATTTCCGAGTGATGTCCGCAATTGCTCAAGAACAACAACAAAATCTGAGTGGCAACAATGCCAATGCTGCTCAAACTTGCTGGTCATGTGGAAAGTTTGGACATTTCAGTAGTGAGTGTTTCGCGAAAAGTCAACCACAAGGTGCTGTCGCGGGAGGCTCCCACAATTTGCCGCAGCAAACACGCGGCCGACGTCTTGTGTTTTCTGTCCCAACTGATGGACAGGGAAGACTGATTGGCTTCCCAAGGGGAAATCGCTCCTCTAGCAGAAGCAAAAGCCCCGATTCCAGGGCCTCAAGTCCAGGATCCTATCGAGGGAAAGGAAACAAAAGCAGCAAGAAACATCAACATCAGCCCAAAAGAGACCAACCATCTAGAACATCATCTCATAGATCATCTAGAACAAGCCGAGGAGTTCATTTCCTCCAACAGCTGGAAAGCTTGGAAGGAGCTGTCATCAAGGGATTTGAAGACGAACCATCAGATTCGGGAAACGGCAGCCGACCGGGGTTTCACAATTAACATCAAAACTCCCGGTCATCATATTATCAACACCCATCGCCAAGGCACCAATCAAATTTATCATTGACACTGGATCAGAGGTATTGTTAATTTCTCCTCTTTCATTATCTTCCGGAGTTCCTTTACAAAGGTTAAATATCTTGCTGTCTACAATAGAGGATAGGGACATACCAGTAAGGGGGCTCGTAAGGACTTTGTTGTCTTACCTAGATAGGCCAGTAATGCAGGTCAATCTTTTGGTTACAGAGATAGCGAAGCGAGATTTTGACGGGATTCTAGGATGTGATGCGCTTGATTCAGTTCGAGCCGTCATAAGCCTGAATTGGAATTGTGTCACGCTGAATCAGATTTCTATTCCCCTTTTTAATAAGGAGAATAAAAGTCTAAAGGCAAAACAAGTTCCAATTACTGACGAAATCTCCACTGAGAGAGTCTTCCGGTTGTATCCTGTCAATACGATTACTATTCCTGCATATTCTCAAATGGCAATAGAAGTAAAACCAAAGGAAAATATTGCAAAGGCTTTGGAAGATTGAACTATCTTTGTAGATAGAGAAATGGGTGGTGAAGTAATCATAGCTTGAAGCCTCTCTAGAATAAAAGAGGGAAAGCTTTGGGTTATGTGTATAAATGTAAATTCAGAACCTATCAAAATTTCATCAAGATTAACTATTGCATCGGGATCAATTAATGGGTTGATGGATATATTCCGTCCCAAGTATGTATATAATGTTAACAAGGGACCCAGGAAAAAGGAGTCTATCCACAGAAAAGACGCAGACAAAGATATACCCAAACTAATCGATGACAATGTTAACAACTCCGAATGTCCACCCGAATACATTGAAAGGGTGAAGAGAATGCTAATGAAGCATCGGAAGGTTCTGGCCAAAAAGTCAGATAGATTGGGACTGTGTACCCTATACGAGGCCGACATTCCTTTAGATACAACTGTCCCCATTCATATGAGGCAGTATCCCATCCCATTTGGAATGCGTCCCCTTTTAGGTGAATACGTGGAAGAGCTTTCAGAACAAGGAATAATCCAAGCTTCCACTTCTCCTTACAACAGCCCCACGTTAATGGTGAAGAAAAAAGATGGTGGGTGGCGCATGGTTGTTGATTTCTGGAAATTGAACAAACACGTGATCACCGACCCTCACCCATTGCCACAGATTAACCAAATATTTGAAGAACTCGGTTCCGCGAGGTACTTTTCTGCACTTGATCTTCTGCACGGGTTCTATAACCTTAAGATTTGCAAAGAAGAGCGTAGAAAGACGGCTTTTTCCACCCCTATAGGCCACTACGAGTTTATCCGATTACCTATGGGCCTGAAGAACAGCCCCAGTATTTTCCAGCGACTAATGCATGTCCTTTTGGATGGCTGTTTAGGGGATTACGCATATATTTACGTGGATGACATTGTTGTCTATTCACAATCGGCAAAACAGCACGTAATGCACTTGGAAGACATTTTCAATCGCCTCAATAAGGCTGGATTAAAGATAAAATTCTCCAAGTGTCAGTTATTCAAAACTCAGATTGAGTATTTGGGGTTCTTAATCAGTCAGCAGGGTATCAAAGTAGATCCCATTAAAATCTCAGCAATCAAGAATTTTCCTATTCCGAAAAATGTGAAAGGAGTCCGAACTTTTCTTGGGCTTGTTGGTTATTTCCGTTTTTATGTAAAGTATTTTGCCAACAAGGCTCGTCCTTTATATTCTCTGTTAAAAAAGGATGTGGAATTCATTTGGGGAAAAGATCAACAAACCGCTATGGATTGTTTAACTAAATGTTTAACCACAGCACCCATCCTTTCTTTTCCTGATTTTACCAAAGAATTCATCCTAACAACTGATGCATCCGCTTATGCGATTGGAGCAATCCTCACTCAGAAGCGAGATAAGAAAGAAGTTTTGATAGGATGCTCATCTAGAACTTCAAATGATGCTGAGAAAAGGTATCCCAATACGGATCGAGAGTTGTTGGCTGTATATTATGGGGTGTCAGTTCAAGGCACTTCAAGCATCCCCTTTTGAAATTGTCACAGGAATCAGACCAAGAACTTATTGGATCCCAAATTACATGGATTTAGACAAGTTCTCCGATATTCAAGAATATGACGCCAGGAAAGATCATATTGAGGCTGTCAGAAAACGTGCCCAAGAAGCAATTAGAAAAAATCAGGCTTCATATTTAGAACGCTTGAACATCTACAAAAAGGGTATGATCTACAACAAGAGAGACAAGGTTTGGATTCGTAGACATGAACAGGCTACGTATGTGGGTAGAAAATGGTCACCCAAGTACAAGGGACCATATACCATCATAGAAACCATCAATCCAGTGGTAATTCAAGTACAAGATGATGCTCAACCTGATTGGACAGACATTGTACATATTAGTTATGTTTGTCCGTATCACATCAGAAAATCATCACCTGTGCCCTCTCCTGTAACATCCTCTGGAGAATCTGCTGACAATGACGACAGAATTGAAACTGAAGAACCAACTAAGAAACTTTCTACCCCACCTACAGAACAAGAAATTGAACCTGACATAGGTTTAAATCAGACTATGTCTAGTAACGTTTCAGAATCCGGCGATACAGAGTTAACAGATGTTTCTGAAGGAACGACAGCAGATAGTTTTGTGTCTGCACAAGATTTGATGAGTTTTGACAAAACAGTCGTTCCATCGCCCAGTCCGAAAAAGCCAGGGATTTTAAAACAAACAAAGGATCTGATGTCTGACATCACGGACAAGGTTGGCCGGGTCTTTGACCTCTCAGGAAGCAACAAGTCACTCCCTACCCTCTCTGACACTGTGATGCAGGGAGGGAAGCCGCCTGTGTTCAGCACGCCAAGGCCATTGCTAGAGCATGACGCACCCAGAAGTGCAGAAAGGGATAGAGAACCTGAGAGAGAGCAAATGCATCCGGGAGAGGCCAGTCATCATTTCAAAAATCGTGATGAAGCAACCGAGGATGACAAACAAGTTTATGTACAGGTAAAACCCAAACAAAACTTTTTGAAGCCCCTTTGTTGTCTGAAAAAACCATTGCAACTGGGCCCCATGAAAGGTTTAGATGAGCGCAACATTGTGGAGCCGCGAACTAGAGGTGAGGCTAGAAAGGAAAGCAACAGGGACACAGAAAAGAACGCAAGGAAAGAAACTCTGCGTTCCTGTCCCAAACAGCAAGCCAGCCCACGGACACGTTGACGAAGGACACCAGACAGACACTGATAGCATCAACATACATGCATGAGCCCAGATACAGCAGTCAGAGAACGTTTTTGAACGGAGCAACGTACCAGGAATTTTCAAGTGAGAGAAAAATGATTCTTTTGAAACATATCATTTTCTTCTCTGCTATTTTTGTTGTTCATTCTTTAGAAATAGAGGAATTACCAGAACAAGAGAAAGGAGCCTTATCGAATATTAATTGATTCAATAAAGCTTCTCCTCTTTGCAATTTCCCCAGCAACATTGGTGTGGTATTGGAAGAGATGTTCCCAATATGCACTCCTTCTAGTTATTGGACATTAGAAGCTACAATAGATGCTGGACTCTTGATTCAGAATTTGCAAAACATTTCAAAGGCTGTTGAGATTTTCACAGATGCTTGTGCCGAGAAAGAAACTATGAAGGTAATGTTGGATGTGTCATTGGAAATGTTAAAAACGAAGAGTTTGCATTTTGGAAGTCTTTTGAAGAATTTACAACAAAGACTAAAAGGTTACGTCAAGAATTTCCCCAGAGATTTTTTGTATTTAGATTTACTTCCTATAATATCAAGACGGAAAGAAGAATTAACTCAAAACATTATACCGGCGAAGAGAATTTTAATCAACGCCGCTTCTCCTTTCCGTATTGAAGGAAACAATCTTTTTGATTCAACTTTATTTCTAGCGCAAAGTTTAAATGCGTCAAATGATGACGTAATTGATCATTGGATCAGATCTCTCAGTTTGAGTCTCAAACTGACCCAGATATCTGATATCATCACTTCCATGATCCGAGAAATCAATTTGCTGCATAGATTTCAATTTCCTAGTACTCTAATTTCAAATGATGAATTGGAAAAATCTCTGACAAAACTCATAGACGCAGAAAGCAAACCTTTGTCAACTCAATTTCAAACTCAAGAGTTGATGACAATATTAAGATCGCATCCCTTGTCTTTAGGAACAGCCGAAAATTGTGACAAAAAGGGAATTTTAGAACAAAAGTGCTTCTTTAGAATCACCATTATTGTACCCATTTTCAGAGCCAGTGATCGTTATGAACTGTCAAGGGTGCATAATGTGCCTATTGCAGAGGACACGTACATGGGTACGCCAAAATGGATGAAGGTGAATATTTCGCAACACTACCTATTGTCTCAAAAGTCAAAGTTTTTTGCATTAAATTCAGAAGAGATGCCAATTTGCTTACCACAAACTGGCCATGCAGAGTGTAGAATTTGTCATTTCCGTCAACCTCCTATTTGCCCAGCTGATCCGTGGTTACAAGCTATCCAAGGTGGTGATTTAGAATCTACAATCAAAGCTAAATGCCCACTTGTAGCAACCAGTATCCCTGACAATTTTGTGGTTCAATTAGACAGAGACGACTTTGCTTTTATTGACAATGACAAAGGTAGAATTACGCAATATTGTGCAGGGTCAGAAGAAAAGCAGACCACTGCAACTGAAAATTCATACGAAATGCCCTATTCAGGCATCATTCAATTTAAGGAAAATTGTCACTATACAATTTTCAATGGGCCTTTTAAAGATCATACGCCCAAGTTGGAAAATATTGAAATTAATGCGGTCAATGAGATTCCCGCTGTTATTCCAACTATAAAAAACATCATTGAAGACATTAGCGCTTTACAAGTTCATTTTTGAGACACTGGGTACATTTATCTTATTATATTAATGATATTATTAACCCTTATCTTGGCGTTTATCCTGTATTTTTGTATTGCCAAGGTGAGGTATGTAATTAAACGAAGAAGGCGCTTAGAGGCAATTGATATGCATGATGTGGGTGCTACAATCAAACTTGTTCCTACTAATACACCTGTTCACGTTGCCCCCAAGCTGAGTACTTATCCTAGGCTGAAAATGAATACGACTACTGGTGTGTTGTCATTGTCCGCTTGAAAAAGAAACAATGAAAATAAACCAGTTACAAGCAACAGCCTCTCTTATTTGCCGTTTCCTAGCTTGTACAAAAGCCTAAAAAAGCTCGCGAATGCATTCAACCGCCACTAACCAAAACATAGTCGGAATCAAAGCTTTTGTTTAATATTGCGCCAAATGCTTCAACAAAATCAAAAACCTGGTCCAAAATTGTGTTTTCAATGGCCGATGGCGATGACCTCTCCAGCTCTGCCCTTGTTTTGAACACCGGATGGCGCAGAATTGATCTCGTCCTCTGGGTCCTCCAGGCTAAAAGAGCCCGGCGCAACCAGGGCTAAAAAAGATACAAAAATAGCACAAAATGCCCAAGCAAAACTAAAAGCCGCATGCTTACTAACCCAGTTTAAAAGTGGAAACCCTGGGAGATCGAGCTCTAATTGATGCAAAATTTTGTTGAAATTGTGGGAAACTCTCCCCATAAACGTCATCAAAGTTTTCATTTATTATTGTCGATTTTACTCTGAAGAGCTCAATTTCTTCTGGTTTCTTATTAGTATTTTTCTTTTTGGCCTTACAGCACTGTTAGTTACAGAAAGAAGGAACAAGGGTACCATTTAGTAGAAATCCTATTGGGAAAAAGAACAGCCAAAGTACCTTCTTCCTAAGGCAGTACAACCCTAAGGCACTAAGGAGTCCCAAAGCAGTCATTCCCAAACCACTAAAGGTAGCAGAAACCCAATCCAAAATTACAGCGTTAGAAACTTCCGCCGTAACCTTGGCTGTACCATTCCCAAAAGTCACGGAAACATTAGTTGGATTCGTGGGGGTTTCAGATACCATGGTTAAAGCGGTTAGAATGGGGGAATAACCCACCGTCACCGCATTTGGTTTTTCCAAAGTCTTCTCGACTTCAGGCACCACAGGAATCGAAAACGTTGTTTGTCTTATGGTCAGCTCTGGAAAATAGGTTTTGTCTTAATTCTTTCCGAGCAATAGATTAATTTACATTTAATTCACCTGTGGTGGAAACCTCAACTTTCAAACCCATCAACGTTCCTGAAACAGACATGGTGTCCGTCAGAAGAGTTGAAGTGCGGGTCCGGAAAACCTCTGCTGGGTTCTTATCCGCAACACCACCGCACAATTCCCAGGGAGAAACAACCCTGCAAATTGCTTCCGTCACCTTACTGATGCAGTGGGTCCGAGCGTAGAGTTTAACACTCTATGGGAAAAATCCGAAAAACATTACTTCCACTGGCCAACCAGCAACATCTATCAATGACATACCAAAAGACCATAAAACCGCACACAGTTGAGATCCAAAATGCGCCCTGCAAAGTCCAATGCAAAACCGAAAGCCTCCAAGTCCAAAACGTCCTCATCACAGACGTTTGAGCAGACAAAGGCGCCATCTTGGATGCACACCTGCCCAAAACCGGATGACTCGCACTCAGGAGACACCAACACAGCAACTCAAACTGGAAAATAGTGAATTTTTACGTTTACTGCAAAATTGGAAATTTGTCCAAGGGACTTGCCTTATTAAACAACATTGCGAGATTTTTCGACGGCTCTTCCGCGATTTTTTTGCACGAATCTTTTCTTTTATGCCTACAAACAAAGAAATGAGCGTTGAAAGATGGGGGAAGAACTTATTTTTGTTGATTTTTATGAACAAAAACCGCGAATCGCCTATATTGCCGATAGCGTCGCGTGCGTAGCGTCTCGTGAAATTAGCGCTTCAAAACCCGAAAAACCGCAAAGGAACGCTAAAAAAGGGCTTAAACACGTTTACTAAACACTCAAACTAAAAGAGACGAAGAATAGTGCAGAGAAACAAGAGAACAAAAAACTGATCAATCAGATCACAGATCAATCACCTACCAGAGTGCAGACCTAACTGAGGAGGTTGACATCTTGAAAGTCAACCTCACACTGACATCTCACAGCAGTGTTGTCATCTCGTGCTGGCATACCAGCAGCAGGGGTCTTGATATGCATGTTTCATGCATTTCCTCAAGTTTCCCGACAGGAAACGTGCCGCACAGACTAATTGACTCTCGATGAACTTGAACGCGGGAGCTTTGGTTTTTCTTTTAGTGCGGGGTGATTTGTGATCCAGAATTTGAATTTTATGAGCAGCATACGCTGACTCTTTCTCTCTTGTTATTTCCCGTGCGCCGCTTCCTCTCTTATTCCATTTTTCTTCTTTCTGAAGCCTGAGCTTAGAAATGCTGAAATAGGCGCATGCATAAAATGCACACGCCCGTCACGCGCGCCTGCCTCGAGGCCAGCTAGCTGACCAGCCTGCTGTCCTCTCGCAAATATGTGTGTGTGTGTACTATTGTTTTTGGGGTCAGCCAGCGAGTCGCATAACCTGCTGGCTGCCCACCTTTAAATCTGATGTGCTGCATTCTATTTGTCAGCATTTGTGTCCTGGCTTACTTGTGGACTGTTTGAGCACCGAAATACATTTATTGCTTGCCTCTGAGTGGAGATCCTGGTATCTACTTATTTAACTACTAAAAATCCTTTTGGCCCGCAAAGCACGCGGAAGACAACAAATAGAAAACCAGGATAGAATTTGTTATCCCAAGTTTCGAGGT
>CAJPEX010004120.1:9237-21355 GCA_905338405.1 Notodromas monacha
CCCCCCCCCCCCCCCCCCCCCCCCCGAGAAGATGGAAATCTCAGAATTTTCATTACAGTACTGTACTGGGGAATTCACGCGCTAGACACAAAAACCGGAATATTAACTTGCGTTATTAAATTATGTTTTACGGACTTCGTGAATTTCAGTGGGTCTCTTGAAGAAGAGAAATGCATATTCTGGAAACACGCAGACAAGTATAACGTCTCAAAACTTTAGAGGAGGAATCGATTTTCTCACCTTTTCGTGACTACTGGAAGAATATCTGTGGCGATGAGCATGAAAAAGATGAGACCGTGTGGGACTCCGGCATCCTGATGAGAATGATTTTTTTGTGTGCTTCCAAATGTATATTCTGTACATATACTGTACTGTATAAGTATTTCAACAAGGGAATCGCATGCCGTAGTTATTTTATTATCTTCCCAGTCGTTTCGTTGACAGATGGCGGGATATTTTTTTCTTCTACCACATTGTCACGCCATTCTTTTCACACGGAATTCCTTCATCATATAAAATTTCTAAAATCACCGAGAATTTTCATGATTTTTGGATCAATACAGTAGTAGCTCGTGAATAAGCCTGTATTATCAGGATCGGTGTCGTGGTGGTTACTTCACCGGGGGCGAGGAATAAGATTCTCGGTACTTCGCGGCTGTTGTCAGAGGGGGATCGAAGACGGGGGGTTGGGAAATGAATGCTGCAAGCTGATGCTGGTAATGGAGCGGAATGGGGCTAGAGCTTTCCATGCTAATTTCCGCGCGGAGGGAAGAGGATTCTTGTGTGTGCCAGTTGTTATTCGGTGTCTGGGACTGAGCAGCTGCACCATTGGCTAATCCTGAACTCGCGTTCGTGTTTGTTTTTTTGTTTTTTTCGCAAAAGACCTAGATACTGTAAAACGACTAAGGGACCGACTTGCACGCTTTTCCACGCCGGTTTTGGCCCGGAATCTTGGCGAGTTTTGAGAAACCGCCAAAAAGAAACGTCGCGTGTTCTGCATGTGACGCCCGAAAAATTGCATTTGTTCAGAAGGGTTGCGTGCATTGAAAAAGAACAGATCGAGGAACTTGACGCAAACGTGATCCTTGAATCGATGAATCAATCGATTGCAACGGAACTCTAATTTTGAAGGCTTTGCAGAACTAATTCATCCCATCAGTCGGAAAGTATCTGATTTCACCTCGATTTAGAGACGACTGGCGAATCGTTTTGATTCGAACAGCTTTATTTATATTTGATTGACTGATAATCCGCTGTAGTAAACGTCGATAATCGCCGGAATTCCGCCATTATTCTCAGGTTATGAGTAGATTGATCTGCGTTCAATCAAAATTCACTCGATTCTGTCTTCATGCGTCGTTCGAGATTTGATCATCTGAACGAAGGCACGCGATGATTAAACCTAGGCTTTGTGAGTTGCAAGCTGGTTAAATGATGAGAAAAGTTCGTTTTGGATTCCAGCAGTGGTTTTCTTTTCTGTTTTTTTTGGCACGTGAGTCGCGTATCTCAGTTCCATTGAGAAGGGCATGAAGTCCCGGGGGAAAATGATGGACACCTACCCATTTGCTTCCCTATATAAAGTAGCAGCTTTTCACGACAGAAGTGGGCAACCCAAATTAAAATAATTATTTTAAATCTGAAACGTTTCTTTTTCGAACACAGTTGCTATTACTGTACTTGCGTATTTCATCGTAGCTTACTGTCGTCTGCTGACTCGAACTTCGAATTTATGCCATAGCGTTTTCTATGATACATTCAAGTAGTTAGCAGTACAATTCTAAGAATTTGAAGGAAGGTCCGTTGCTTAGTGGTCTAATAAGCTGAACATTCGTCATTTGCTCCCCGATATATTAGTCACATATGTTTGACTCATGCCACGTTGAATCAGATTTTCGTGTTGAATCATTGAATGTGGAAATATAGAGATTCCGCGCATCATCGGTTTCAATCGATATTTTCCCCGCTGGAAGAAACTATTTTACGAGTTCTGCTACGGTATTGACGTCAACGTTTTTCTAGTTATCGGCATATACTGCACAGTGGAGGCTTTTTTGATAATACAATACAGTACCGTAAATATGGGTAAGATTTTCACGTTGTCAGGGGAAACAATTTTCAGTTAGATGGTGATGATGAGAATCTAATTTCCCGCAAATCATGTTGAATTGTCGGCAATGTTGAGCCACTTAACATGATTATCACTTTTTCGCTGTGTTGGGATTAGAGGGCCGACTTCAATCCCACTTGTATCCGGCGTATGTCACAAGTGACCCTGATCGGAAAGTTCATGCTTGAAGAAACCGTTGAGCGCATGAAAGTGTATCGGGGTCGTCACACTCGAAAGGGCTTCTTCCATCCCTGAAATTTTGAACCGTAACCGACTTGTATTGATGTACCAGCTAGGAATTCCCCAGGAAAAAAAAAATGTATCAAGAGGGACGCTGAAGTAATTTTCAGACTTCCAACCCCGCAAATTTACACGAAAAATAGCGGAGAGCTGAATATTGTTTCGAGACAAAATAATTTACTTACAGATGAAATTGAACTGTGTGACACTGAATTTACTTGAATTTTTTTCTTCTGATTGCGAGATTTCTTTCTTAATATTTGTGGTTTTTTTGAAATACAGTACTGTAGAGTACTGTACATGATAAAAAGCAATCTCAACGCAATTAAAAAAATTGAAGACGTGTATATCAACTTGAAGTTTTCATGGGTCGACTACAATAATTCCATGCAGTCGATCGTCAGAAGCAGTGTTCATCAGCCCAAGCAAAAATCGGCGAAAGCCCGTTTCCATGACGCAAAGAATCAATTTGCAAGTTTACCTGGTGGATTAATGTACTTGATCTGAAAAAAAGCTGAAACGTCTTGAATCCTCAAAAAGATGCTTTTGATGAAATGTAATTTTGAAAAAGTTGTGGGAAAGGGAGAACCTGCTGGCGTGAGAGGCAACCGATGGAAGCGGGTTGCGTCGAGTTTGGTTCTGGTTCTATTTTCTTTCATTTCGCGAGATATGTTGGTCTTTCTTTTGGTAGTACAGTACTGTGCATTGTTTCATTTTGCTTGCATGTTGTACTGCTGTATTGCACTTACTGCTGTATCTCGTAGCCGGGGTTGTGGTGGGTCTTGCGTCCGTCGGATGATTTGGGTGGTTGTCGACCGACGCAACCGTGTCTTAGTGTCGGCGTCGGTGGCAAGCGAGTGATGAGATTCGCGCTGCGCGGGGCTTGGGCAGAAGAAGCGACGGATTATTCTAGGGTGGCGGTGGGGTCTTGGTCATCGTCGTCATCGTCATCATCATCATCGTGGTGGACACGAGTCGCGTGTCGCCTGCTCAAGTCCGGCGCCGGCAGGATGTTGAAGAAGCCCGGCGAGCAGACGGACCGGAACCGACGCAAAAAACGCGTCCGGATCCGGACCGAGTCGGGCGAGCTGGTGTCCACTAACGAGGCCCAACGCGCGTCCACGTCCATCTTCATGCGAGTGACGGATCGGGGGATTTTTGTTGTGCCCACAGAGTACGCGATGCGCGGGGCGGCCGGGTTCCCGCAGTCGGGCTACGCCGAGTTGGACGCCACGCTCATGCCGCCGGGCACCGCCGCTGCAGCGGGGAACCACTTCCGAGGACCCTCGGCTTCCGGCCTGCCTGACGACCGTTTCGGTGAGTTGTGTTTCTCGTACAGCACAGTACAGTATTGTACTGTACTGTATGTGTAAATTGTACAGTTGAGCCACGATAACCCGAACCTCCCTTAGTCGAATTTCAAGAGACCAGCAACAAATTCGATTTAGGAAAGTTTTGAGTTTTGGGAAACATATACGATGTGCAGAAAATTGTAAATGGAGATATTCTGGAGCTTAAACTGCTCCTTGAAGGATTTGACAGGATGCTGAACTTGGCGGCAGAGGTGGGTTAATTTGTCCAACGAGTCTTTTACTCTCTTCCAAAGCACATCGAATTACTTTCCTACTGCCTTTTCCTGTGTCTAGAAAATAGTGGCCAGAAGACCTCGGACAATTCGAGTTTTGGAGATTTGAGAGGAGAAGCATTCGAGTTACAGAGGTTTTTACAACATTGCTTTTAAGGGAATTCAGACGGGACACTTGAAAAAAAATTGAATTGAGGACGTTTGACGTATCAATGTTCAACTGTATTTCAAGCCCCTTTTTGAATTCCCTTAGAAACAGATACATTAAAAAACCTCCAAAACTAGAATTTTCTGGACGCCCTCTGGCTATTATTTCATAGACACAAAAAATAGAAAAGCATTAAAAGCGTAACTTCGAGGCATTTTGAAAGGAAGTGAAAGAGTAATTGGGCTAATGAACCTTTGCCTATGAGTTCGGCATCCCGTCGACGCATTAAAAAAAAAAAAAACAATTTAATGCCTAGAATATTACCAACTACAATTTCCTGCAATTCTTCTATCTTTCTCCATCATCAGAAATGCTCGTTTCCTTAGCTCGAAACCTCCCTAATTCTATTTTGTTGTTGTCCGAAACTTGAGGAGGTTCGACTGTATGTGTATATAATATGCGCCGCGGATTCAAGAGGAAAAGCGAGACAACTTCGCAGTGTATATTAATGCTTTGTAATTGACCCGCAAACCGAATCCATGGAAACCGAGTCGAGCAAGTTTTTGTTGAAGAGGGATTCAGTTGTTTAAAATGTTTCTTCGGATGATGGACCGAAAAATAGTCTGTTTAGTATGATAAGATCGTACATGATACTGCCAGTCTCATGTTTGACACGAAAAAAGGCGCTTTAAAAAATTATTTATTGTGCTGATACAGTAATTGTTTTATTATTTCTGAATGTCAGTGTTGCTGTTTTGCCAACACTGAATTTATATACAGATGGATTCTCTCCGAAGAGAAATTCAAGCGAAAGAAAAGAAAATTGTTGTAGAGGACTCCTATGACATGAGTAGTGGGACCCAATGGGACGAAAATTTACAAAATTTCGCTGTAGAAAGAGAATTGTTGTAAAAGAAAGAGGGAGAGAGTCCTCCTGTATACAGTATATGTATTCTACAATTCAAATGAATCGGATCAAAATTGAGATTTAATTATGGCTGCCTATATGTTAATGATATTTGTCATTGTAAAGTAGTGGGTAAGTTGACGAATAATTTTCATCAAATAATTGGAACTTCATCGAAGATTTTTATCGCCTCTCTAACGTCTTAGAAACCCTCAAAGTGCCGAAAATTTGATTTCTTTGCCGTCTTGAATCAGGTCGATTTACCGGATCTCCAAGTTGATCGCGAATTCTTTTAGGATGGGGTGGATCCGGAAGAGAAAATGCGTTAGTAGAAACATGTCCAGTACAGTACTTGGAAGAAACTATGGGTCTCAGAGAAAAGGCCAAACAAAAAAGTATGCGAGCGATTCCATTCGGAAAACGAGTTAAATTCATGTCAAGAATACTGGAACGTAATGCGTGAGTTAATTTAAAAAGTGCAATTTGAGTATCACATTTACATTTTCTTGCTATTCGAATCAACAAAGGAAGTTATTTTCTCAAAAGCATGCATATTTGTTCAAACAACTGAACCCGAGTCTGTTGTAAGGTTATAGGTACTAGTCAAAAGACAACAATATTCAAAGTCGTTGAGAAATATGCTGCATCCCAAGATTTCGCTTCTACAGTATATTTTCAATTTCCGTAAATTGCCATTTTTCTGGTGGAAGTGACAGCGGTTTGTTTTTTAAATTTAATTCAGAAAGACGCGTTCAATTGCATTCCACAAATATGACGCCTTGAATTCACTTTGATGTGGTTATACAGTAGCTTTTAATCGGGCTCCATAAATTGCGAAGCGTGCCACAATCTTCAGATGTGTTAGTTCATGTGTTTTCGTGAGTTCTTGACATTAAATCAATATAAAATTCAGGACTGCAAATGTAATGAATGCTGAAAGATAAGCGCATGAACCAGTAATTGTTGAGGCAACATTTCCAATGAATTCCATCATGAATTTTGTGTGCACGATTTTCGTGGGAAAAATTGGCCAATTTTCAAGCTGTTTTGTATTCTTACCAGTTGAAGGTATGGCACGAAAAGGTCAAACTACATTTAATTCAATTTCAATGATGCTGCGGTATTGCTTTACGAGCAATATTTTTGGTTCCTTATGCATTGGTTTCATCACAGAAGGACGTAGCAGATTTTCTCAAACTTTTATCAATTTATTTGAAAGCCAAATCGTTACATTCGAAAAGTAAGGAAAATTACTGTGTACGAGTTCGTGAGGGTCTCTTCGATGCACTTGAAATCAGAAACGTTGAGTCATTATGAATGGAAGGGAATAAACTGCAGTTGTTATTTACAGTACTATACAGTATTATAATATTATATACAGTTCAGTTGAATTTTCTAGTACGTACATCAGCTCCGAAGTCGATCATTTTTTGGTCCAATGATCGAGTTAGTCCTGCTGTTGCAATTTCAAACAAAAATCCATTGTGAAAACGCGTGAAAAGAAACAAGTACAGTGAATTATACTGCATTCAGTCGCAATTTGTTGCCCGTTGTACGCTCTACAGAGATCTTCTTCTCGTATAAAACACAACTAAAAGATATTTCGAGACCCTCAGTCTCAGGGCTCCATTTTGACCTAGTGTGAGAGTTGAATGTGCTCGTCTCTGCATACACATCGAATTAATGGCGCACTTCTGCCCCCGGAGATCGTAAACCTCTTGAAATGGGATACCAGCTGCGTATTTTCCCATTTCGTGTCGAATGGTAGATTTGTGCGTGTGCGATTCGAACGTGCGAAAGACCCGAGGGAAATTGCGACTATTTGATGGCCTGCATCTTCATGCAAGCGATAATTTTTTTTGAGAGAGAGAAAGGCTCTAATATTGATTCCCTGCGAGTTATTCCATCACATTCTTGATCATGTACGTCGTTGGGTCGGGAGGAGAATAGAAAAAAGCAACCTTTTGCTAAAAAAAATAGAAGGAATAAAAATCTGAACGAGGATGTGGGAGAATATGGGTGAGCATTTGTCGAAAGAAATAAAAAAAAGCTGGGAAAACATTTCCCAACGAGTCCGAGTTCCTTCGCCTTTGACTGACGAAAATCAGAAGCGGCGTGTCCGCGGTGATGCGGAATGGCAGTGAAAGATTTGCGGGAATGTGTGGGGGGGAGAAGGCTTTATCAGTGATGTGACGGAAAGGCTGATGTTTTTGACACGAAATCACGAATTAGGAGTGGAGGGCAACGGCCATTACGGCACGCGGAGTTACCCGGGAGGCTTGCCCGAAAGCAGGAACAGCAATCTCCACGCGCCTAGAGCTGTCTTCGACGAGGACGATCCCCTGGGGCACCGGTCCCCGTCCCAGGCCAGCGATCACTCCAAAGGTGACCCCCCCCCGCGTTCCGGCCCCAACAACAACTCTTTTTTCCCCCCTCTCCCCTTTTTTCCTCCTCCAGGGGCTTCAAGTACCCGACCCACCTTCCTGGCTTTCCTTCGGATGACGGGTCTTTTTGCAACTTCTGTCTTTCCTGCTTTTTGTTTGTGTGTGTGTGTGTGTCAGTTTAACGTCATTTGTTTTTGAAAAAGTCGCCTACTTTTAATTCAAAATAGACTGGAACCTGATGCTCCTCATCCTCGATTAAGGTAAAATAAAAATTTAAATGGAGTTCAGAAACATTCTGGGTTTTGTGTGTTTTTCGATTGAGTTTGTTGTCTTTTTTGTCGAAGGAGTCGTTAACTTTTAATTCAAGCTGGACTGGAAACTGATGTTCTTCCTCTTCGATTAAGCTAAAAGGAAAATCCATTGGAGTCCAGAAGCTTTCTAGTTTCTTATTTGTGTGTGTATGTGTTCGGTTCGATTGAGTTCATTGTCATCTGTTTCCTTCGAGAGATTCGCTTATTTTAAATTCAAGCTGAACTGGAAATTGTTGCTCTCCTTTTCGAAACAGCTAGAATAGAAATTCAATTGAAGTCCGGAAGCTTTCTGGCATTCCAAAAAATTTTCATGCATTCGTGCTTAATCGATTATTTTTTAGATGAGAAAGGTAAATCATTTTCTCTCTTTTTTTTTTAAATTGGGAAACGAAAATAATTTGGCTTCTGTGCAGATTGAAATTTAGTTTCTGGAGATGAATTTTTCCGGTTTAAAATGGGATCGTATCATTTTTCTGGGTTGATCTGTTTTGCTAGATTTTTTTCTCTCTTTGAGTTAATGGTTTAATTTGCTGTATGGGTCGATCTAAAGATGATCTGTGATTTTTGCAAGAAGAGGATCTTGGAGTCTTTCATCGGTACTCTTGAACCGTATGCTGAACTCTGTGATACCGTATTTATTTTTCTTTATTTTACCAAGGTTGCAAGACTTATAGGCTTTTTTTTTTGATCACTTTGAGTTGATGAACAATACCCAGTGTTTCCACGAAGCGAAGTTGCGAAAAGTCCGTCTGTTTTCTTCACTAACAAACTGGAATTCGGCTTTTGTGCCCGTGGAATTGAATCCCGTTGGGTTTTCGTGGAGTGTGTATTTTCGAGTTGATCTTCCTTTGTGTGTTCCAGCATTTCGGGGATCTCGTATAGAACTGCGAAGAAGCGTTCATTTTTCGATTCTCACGAGCNCCCGGGAGGCTTGCCCGAAAGCAGGAACAGCAATCTCCACGCGCCTAGAGCTGTCTTCGACGAGGACGATCCCCTGGGGCACCGGTCCCCGTCCCAGGCCAGCGATCACTCCAAAGGTGACCCCCCCGCGTTCCGGCCCCAAAAACAACTCTTTTTTTCCCCCTCTCCCCTTTTTTCCTCCTCCAGGGGCTTCAAGTACCCGACCCACCTTCCTGGCTTTCGTTCGGATGACGGGTCTTTTTGCAACTTCTGTCTTTCCTGCCTTTTGTTTGTGTGTGTGTCAGTTTATCGTCATTTGTTTTCTTCGAAAAAGTTGCCTACTTTTAATTCAAAATAGACTGGAACCTGATGCTCCTCATCCTCGATTAAGCTAAAATAAAAATTTAAATGGAGTTCAGAAACATTCTGGGTTTTGTGTGTTTTTCGATTGAGTTTATTGTCTTTTTTTTCGAAGGAGTCGTTAACTTTTAATTCAAGCTAGACTGGAAACTGGTGTTCTTCCTCCTCGATTAAGCTAAAATAAAAATCCATTGGAGTCCAGAAGCTTTCTAGTTTCTTATTTGTGTGTGTATGTGTTCGTTTCGATTGAGTTCATTGTCATCTGTTTCCTTCGAGAAATTCGCTTATTTTCAATTCAAGCTGAACTGGACATTGTTGCTCTTCCTTTTCGAAACAGCTAGAATAGAAATTCAATTGAAGTCCGGAAGCTTTCTGGTATTCCAAAAAATTTTCATTCATTTGTGCTTAATCGATTATTTTTTACATGAGACGGTAAATCATTTTCTCTCTCTTTTTTAAATTGGGAAACAAAAATAATTTGGCTTCTGTGCAGATTGTAATTTAGTTCCTGAAGATGCATTTTTCCGGATTAAAACAGGATCGTATAATTTTTCTGGGTTGATCTGTTTTACTAGATTTGTTTCTCTCGTTGAGTTAATGGGTTAATTTGCTGTATGGGTCGATCCAAAGAAATGTCTGTGATTTTTGCTGTGAGAGGATCTTTGAGTCTTTCATCGGTACTCTTGAACCGTATGTTGAACTCTGTGAAACCGTATTTATTTTTCTCTATTTTAGCAAGGTTCCAAGACTTATAGGCCTTTTTTCTTGATCACTTTGAGTTGATGAACAATGCCCAGCATTTCCACGAAGCGAAGTTGCGAAAAGTCCGTCTGTTTTCTTCACTAACAAACTGGAATTCGGCTTTTGTGCCCGTGGAATTGAATCCCGTTGGGTTTTCGTGGAGTGTGTATTTTCGAGTTGATCTTCCTTTGTGTGTTCCAGCATTTCGGGGATCTCGTATAGAACTGCGAAGAAGCGTTCATTTTTCGATTCTCACGAGATGTTTGCTTCGAGTTTCCTTCCTGTGTGTCTCGGTTTGGTGCTTCTAGTGCTGTTTTCTTATCCTTTCCTTCTGGTTTTTTTTTCTTCGTGGGAAGCGCGTTCTTGAGCTGAAGTTTCAGTCGATGAAGACTTGTTTATCTCTCTCTCTCTTTTTGATGATGCGAGTCAGGCCGGGTTCCGAATCCGTGTTTTCAAGTCTCTTCAGGAATTAAATATTTTTCATGTGTCGCCTATGTGTGGTTGGACTTTCCGAAATTCATCTTCGCTGGGAAAAATTGTGCATGGAGTGGAATTCGGCGGTGGTTCAAGGTTTCTTCCGCGTGTTTCTGGTTTGTGGTTTTCTCGAGTGATGTGGAGGGAAATCAGTGTTCCATGACAAACTGCCCAGACTTCATTTGTGGCTGTTGTTGTTGTTGATAGTGCGATGGAGAGATCCGGACTTGCACGAAGTCATCGAGTTCCTCAACCACCCCAATAACATGGTGAAGGCGAATGCTTGCGCCTACCTGCAACACCTGTGCTATATGGACAACCCCGTGAAGCAGAAGACCAGGGCCCTGGGCGGGATCCCACCTCTGGTCCAACTCCTGGGCCACGAATCGCCCGACGTGCACAAAAACGCTTGCGGAGCCCTCAGGTACGTGCCATTTCTTCCGCGGTATTGTGCAATGTTTTTTTTTAATAAAAAAAGAACTAATGCACAGTATTGCAAACTTTTTGTGTGCCTTTGACGGCGTCTCAGAGTAGCAAGGGAAGTGCATGGTTGCTTTTGAAGATACACAACTTCAAACATACACGACTTCTTGGATGAAATTCAGATCCGAAATAGTGAATTCTCGTTACAACGAATGTCAGTGAATTCTCGTTACAACGAATGTCAGTGAATTCTCGTTACAACGAATGTCATCTTGCGACGCATTTTTCAGTGTGAAAAAGCTTTCCTTGAGGCCCGACAAAAAGTCCGTAGAGTACATGTTCAGACGATCGTTTTATAAAAAATTTCCCGATTCCATTATAATGAACTTTTTTGGGGAATGTTTAATAGATTCTCCAGGTAACAATTTCTTGACTAAGTCGGGCACAGTCTGAAATTTCCCATCCCAAATGTGACTGGAGGATTCTTGTAGTATGGCTTAGAAGCTGTAATCAATGACGGAACTTGTTTTCAATTGACTTTGTTCACATCATCAAGTTGAACACATCATCCTCCCAGAATGAAGAGATTGGTGCAACTGATGGAATTCATGATTGAAGCTAATTTGTTTTAGAAGATTACCCAGTTTCTAAAACAACAATACAAAAGCCGAGAATGCTTGAGAAGCAAGATCTAATTGGTGATATGCAGGTCTGATGTGATAATTTTCTCGTCATTAATTTTGAAAATCTAGCGAACAAATTATTCAGTATAACACACTTTTTCTCAAATCTGTTCTTAATTTTGTTGTAACGAGATTTCACTTCAATAAATAGGAAGAATTCTTACTAAATTTTTCAAATTAAGTGTACGGAACTAAATTTTTTTTTGAGTGTTCGAGGAGATTTAGTTGGTAGGATAAGCAAGAAGTAAATCACCGGACTCCTTCAAGTCTAAAGAAATTCATGGAAAATTGTTGTGTATTTTCGGGGAAAATTGTCTCTTTCTTCGAAACTAAAAATAAATGGAATAGGTACTTCTCGTAATCATGGGTATCTTTTATCCGAGTACAGTACTGTAATACGGTAGCCCTTTTTCTTATCGCCTTTAATCTACTAATGTGGTTTTTTTGTTCTATTGTTTTGTTTTTTCCTTCATTGCCAAAATAATTCCTTGCCATGTTTAAATCTTGAATGATGATCTTGGCTGTATTTTTTTTAAACTCTGAGTAACTAGTTTTCCGTTAACAGCTACGTTTCTTGAAAACATCAGCAAGGTAGCAAACTCTTCTGAATCTACTGAATAACTCTTCTGAAAAGGCAAGGGTACGAAAATAGCACTAGAAGCAGAAGAGATTCAGAAAGTTATTCTATAGTCAAATTTTTGTCATTAGCTGCGATCGTAAAGGAGCAAAAAACGGGAACTTTTAAACGCAGGGTAAAGCTTCTTAAAAACTTGCGACGCGAACGATTGACAATCGCGCGAGCTTCTTCGTCCGAAGTATGGCTAATGTATCCGTGAAGGTGAAGCTATCACAATT
>CAJPEX010004121.1:0-23867 GCA_905338405.1 Notodromas monacha
CAGTCCCATCTGCCTCTGCGCAACTGCCAAAATGCTCGGTACCCATCGGCAGCTGCAGCTGCGCCCCGTCGGACGCCGCCTTTGTTATGAGCTGGTTTTTCCTGTCGTGTTGGGGACGCTCGTCCGCTTTTCCTGCCGCCGCTTTTGTTTCCGCCAACCGCGTGTTCAAAGCTAGCACCTTGTTTCGCGCGACAGCTTCTCCCGAGCCTTCAACGCTCGCGTTTCTTTTGTACGTCCTGCAGCGCAGTTTTTTCAGGACCTTGTAAACGCTGCTTGATGGATTAGTTGTCGAACGTGTTGTGATCTCGAGATGCAAGTTCTCTAACATTTCGCGCCCTCTAGGTTTTCCAGATGCATGATTTACTTCCATGTCCCCATGATCACCACGATTTTCTGTGAGGTACCTCGACCCTGATTCTGGTCAACTTTCAATCGCTGCAAGTTTGGGCATAAGTTCTTTGTCATTCTGATCAAATAATCACTCAAAATTAATTTAACATCATCGCATTCGTGCTTCAGGCCGCTCCCCAGTGTTGTGCTGGTAAACACGGAAAGAAAAGCGTGGGCTGCAAAATAAAAATCGAAACGGGACGGTTGTACGTGGGCAGTGCATTGCAATACCTTATAAATAAAAAATGTCTAAACATTTTAAAGTTTCTAACCAAGCAATTGAGGCCGACGAAGTTATGGTCGATGATGATAACACTAGGCAATAACGTTATATTTGCAGAGTTGAGACTTGGGAACGTACCATAATTCCGTTAATCATTCATATTAACTTGTAATCTCAAGTACCGGTCATTCAAATGACCTAAACGGTACATTATTCAAATATTAATCATAGGCCGCGTCTGAGTTTGTGGTGTTCTCTCTTGCGATGGAGAGTTGAATCTTATATAATGTCTACTGAACGATGCAATTTTTAACGCAACAATCTCATCTGACGCACGTAATGTCGCCACCAAATGCCAAAAACAAGGGTCGTACTTGTCTGTCCGAAAGTGAGAGAAAAATTGTTCTTGTCGGGGCGCAAATGTAATTTCGCGTCACTCAATGAGTGACGCATAAAAATTGACGCACCTTCGCGATTTTGACGTGACGTCAACCATGAATGCATAGTCCATTAATTGGAAAGAAACAAACATTTGATAACTTCGGGCCTTGCAGGCAAGAAGTCGTGGCAAGTTATCGTCACAGCGTCGAACGCATAGATTCTTCCATGAGCCGCTTAAATTTTGCTTTACATCGTCATCGTGGTTTTATTGGCGTAGTTTACGAAATTTGAAATGGTCAGGTATTCATCTGGATTTGTGAGGCGGAAGAACTGCGAGGAAAATGGTTTCATAATCGCGGAAGAGTTGGATGCATGCAGATAACCTCGTAGGCCTGCTCTTTCTTTTCCGCAATTTACATGGAAATCATTGAATGAAAATGCGGAATCCAGTGGAAAGACTGCTTTTAATTGAAAACGTAGGTTGGTCACGTTGATACCCGTACAATTAAAGTATTGTATTAAGTCTTGGAGTCATTTTTCGCTCAGTTTCGTGCTTGGCAAGTTTTCGTACGATTTTGTAGCTTTTAATTGCTTCACAATCATGAAATGTATATGCAGATTCAACATACTCGTTCAAAAATAAATTGCAGCTCGGAAAATCTCACCATCCGAAAAATGTGGAGAATTCCCCGGATTTCTTCACTCTATATAATACTGTATATAGATGCGGGGAAATTCCTCGCGACATAATTTCGAAATGTGTTCCCAAACTTTATGGATCAACTCCGAGGATAACTTCAGGGCGAGTGCAGAAAGTTTTCCGCGAGATATCCTTCCATGATACGCTCTTTAAAAATGTGCACAACGAGCACAAAACTTTGGGAATTTTTATGAAGTTTGTGAGAAATTTGGACGACGTAAAGCCACATCATACTGATGCCTCGGTGCGAAAAGTCACCAAGAATGAGGCATGGCTGCCTTTCGCACGAAACATTTGCGATCAAGCTTAAAATTTGTCTAGAAATGAATGAAAGTATGAATTTTCCTTGTCCCTTGTCTTTACACCCACAATTTCTCCCATTGAGACTGTACCTTTCAAGAGTGAGGAGTGAACAATGCTTGCAATTTTCGCCTGAGTTTGCGAAACATCATCACGTACATAGCCCACGTGATTCTCGAATACAGTTTAGGATGCATAGGAATCTTGTATAGGCCCAGTTTTTGAATAGGAAAAGTGCTGCCGATATAGTCGGGTAAACGAGGTACCGCATGTTGGGCCGAGAGTTCCGAATGACCAGGAGGCCTTTCAGAAAAAGTGAGATGCAATTCAAAAAGTACGAGTTATCCATTTACCGTGACATGAAGGCCAACGGCTGGCCGTTTGTATAGCCACGGTGGGCCGGAGGAAGCGATTGCAAGAATCCGATCCCTGTCATTCGACCCGGCCGTATCCATAAAACGCGGAAAATTGGGTTGAACGAATCCTACTGGTTCGGGATTCCTGCGTCGTCTGACGGAACTCGCTACAAAGACGACATCGGGTCAGACCCTTCTCACAACCGTTCTGCGCGCAGTGAGTGACGGAAAGTCCGTTTTTTTCCCTTTCTCGGGGAGAGGGGGTTTGCCGGGGACGCCGGGCCTTATGGTGAGACGCGATCCGGCGGCGGGGATCAGTGAGCGGCGGAGCCGGAGGACGAACGGCACATGGCCCCCCTTCCTTTTCGGCGGCAGCTGCCGGAGGCGACCAATAAGTTGGTGTTCTTGATCTCTTGGTTCGTGTTCGGTGTTGAAACTGCCGGTTTTTTTTGTCCTTCGTCGGGTCGTCAAGGAGGCTATTAAGGGTCTCGAGCCGACAAGTGCTGTAGCTTTTGTCGGCGTTTCAAAACGCATGATTTCCTCGATCCCCGCTGGGAAACTGCTGACACAGCGACCAGTGCATTCGCGGGTGACCACCTCATGTATACTGCTGGCGAGATCAAATCTTGTCGAAATTTGAGTTCAGTATTTTTTTATTCGTGCAGTAGTTTTTGAATAATTTTACTTGGCGGAGAAGTTTGGACAAAATTACAATTTTCAGTGTTTACTTTGATTTACTTACATGTTCGTCTTCGTTTTTTTATTACTGGTTCAAGCGCTGCTTTCAATTTGTCGCTAGCTTAGCATGTGTGCTTCTCGGATTTTCTTGGGCTGCCCACGGGGCCCCAGGAAAGTCCAGGTGGGGTCCTGAGGGCTCCGCGGAGCATTGACAACGAATCGCTGGTCTGAATCATCATATCGCCGTGACAGCCTCCTGGACTTCTTGAAATGCTGCCGAACATTTTATTAAACAAAAAAAGAGCCCTGATCGTTTTATTTAAATAAAGAAGAGTTCGAGTTACAGTTCCAGGCTTGCTAAAAGATAAAAGGAAAACGTTTCTGTGGTGCTGTGAATACGACTTTTTTCTTGGAACTTCGGACAGTGATGAGTATTATATGATGATGGGATGATTAACGCATGGCAGACATTATTGTCATCCCGTTTTTCCTTCTTGATGCTGGCTGGTAACCCGTCAACGTCTTGTGATGCTCATATTGAAAGAATGAGGAAGAAAAAAAAACAGAGGGACAAGACTTTTTTCTTCCTCTTTAGTAGGAGACCCGCCGCTTGATGAGCTCATGCACACCTGCGCTCAGGGTGACGCTCCACGTTATCGATCGCCCTATCTTCTGGTGTCCGCGTTCCGTGTGTCAGAAAGAACGATCTACATGTTCCAAGAGAATCCCTAGTTACGTTCTATTCTTGCCCGAAGCACTCGCATTTTCTAGTCAGCATTTGCTTCTACGGTATTTCATAAAACTAATCATCCAATGGTTTTTTTATCATCCTTTTCAGGTCTCGCCTCTTCCGAAAGTGACGCTTTCCGTTTGACAGTGTGCTGTGACGAGAAAGCGATTCGCGGTCGTGAATGTTTTATGCTTTCGTCTATTGTCGATGATTCGCGACGGGAGCGGAGATTTGTCCGTGCTTTCCGTGTTCACTACTGGCCTTCTGTGGTTCGAGATTACATAAGGCACGCGGTGAATGCCAAGAGCCTGACAAAGAGCTTCATCTTCGGTGACGAGAAGGGAAAGACGCAACTAAGAGACTTCCTTGACCATTTACCGAGGACCAGCTAGCTGATGCATTGGTAACATTTTCTTTTGGGAGTGATCAGATGGGTTGGTTCGACGGATATTGAGCGTACTGTATATGCATTCGTCGGGGATAATTTGAACCCTCTTTGAGGGGTCTGTAGTAAGGCATATGTACATNTAGTAAGGCATATGTACATGCACATGTTATGTCACTGTATAATTTGCGCGAGAATGCTGAAATGGATGCATGATTCGAAAAGAGATCTGTATTTACGTAAATAAGCCTATCCTCGCTTTTTGATGATTTGATGATAAAAAGCGGAATTTGATGATGTTCTATCGAATCAGCATCCTCAGAACTCTTCAGTAAAAACTGCAGTAGTTGGAAATCACGATCTTGGAAGAAAAAAGGGCGCAGTTTATCACATCGTCCTAGGAAGTGTTTCAGCAAATTTATCGAACTATATCGCTCTCATCCAGAAAAAAAAAAACGCATGCGATTATCTCGTTCCGCGGTTTATGCAACGTTTCATGATTTTTTTATTGTTTTGCTGCTTCTGGTTTGATTTGAGATTTACAGCATGATGTTGCTTGCAAATTTTTTTATAACTACAGTATAGGTTTGTTCCCCACGCTCGCCGTGAAATTTGTATTGCATCATCAAGGTTAGCGTATTTCTTGTACTCGCTCTGCAAAATATCAAGGCATCACTCAGCAATCGACAGTGGCGCATGCATAATTAATCTCACTTCTTTTTTCCGTGTTATTGCCGAATAATAATGAGCATTTCCGCCTGACATAACGAATCTCTAGGAAAAGCACGCAAGTTTAAAAGGTCCGGATTTCGTGCCGAGCTAAGAGATTTAGAAATTTAATGAATGTTGCTTGGAACTTATCGCAAAATGCGTAGATACGGTGGCATTTCGAATGATTCAATGTGTAAATTTCGACGTTATTCGGAAGCAAGACTAGTCGATATCGATACTGTACTACGAATTCATTTGTTTCGTGAATTACTGTATGTAAATGGATTTTGTGAATTATTTTAATGCAAATAACTGAGGCTGGGACGGTGGCGGGTAGAAATGTGGCAACCCGAGATTTGTCTAGGCTTTGCGTGTTCACTGCCGGCCTTCTGTGGCTGCATTTGCATAAGGCACGCGGTGAATGCCAAGAGCTGGACATGTACATGCATGGTGGCGCACAAAGAGGCTGATGGCTTTGCAATTTTTTTCACCATGGGCAGAGTGCCTCCTTCTGTTTGATTTTTTTTTTGAAGTTGACGATTATTTGGAGTTTTTGAAGAGAACATTTCTTCTGTAGATCTTTCACTACATAGAGAGCGAACCTGGCTTTTAAAGTCGACCTGCAATGATCTGCAGTGCATGGACTTCGTAACGGTTTATATGCTGTTTCTTCACTTTTTTCTTGTCGAAAATACAGCCAATTTTTTGCTCCGTCCGTTTTGCTACGGCATATTCGAGTTGATTCTCTGTTTGTTTTTTTCCCGCGTAGAAGCTTTGTCGAGGGATCGAAAATATGAAATAGAATGCGCAGTACACTATGAAAGTGCTTTTAGTATGAGTCTTCTGTAGTGTGACAAACGTTGTTCAGAATTCCGTAGATGAAATTCCGACGCGCCAATTCCATTTCGGTTATTTGCACAGCGCTACTGCGAATGTTCCACAACGAAAACAAAAAATCCAGGGACTTCGGCAGCGTAGAGGAGCTTCGTACGCCTGTGATATTCAGAAGCACGCCATACATACGAACACTTATTCACGGAGGGGTGTCGCTCCAGCGGCGACGTGCAGCTGCTCCTAGCCAGGGCTGAACATTTTTATTCATCTTGGCACTTCAAAGCGTTACATACCACCTTGTATATAAGAAAAATCATCTGGGACTCGAACTCAAATTAAGGACACAGCAGTTTATTCCTACAGCATTGGGAATTCCACTGCGCGTCGTTTCGGGTGTAGTATACAGCATTCAGCAGGTACAGAAGGGTCAATATCAAGTTGCAAAGGTGAAACGAATTAACATCTCGCAGCTATTTAGGACTCTTTTTTTCCGGAATTTCGCCATGACATCTCAGAATAAATTGTCCCAGTTCGAATTACTGTATTGCTGGTTGTTCATGCTTTAATCTGAACAATTTTCTAGGCAACCATACTTCCAGGATATTCTTTCGAATCTTATTATTGTAGACAATTATTTAAAAAATGAATGGAATAAATATGACCACGTAGCATACTTACTGATGACGAAGCATAAATCCTAGTTAGAGAGTGTTGATTTGAATCGCCCAAGTTTTAAAAAATAGAACAAAATATAGTGTCCGTGAATTTTTCTCTGATTACAGTGTTTCCCTGTGGAGGTACTGAAAATTTAGTGCTATTTTCAGCATAAATTTGTCGTTGCTTTCTGTCATTGCTGCACCTCTGGCGCTTTACACACCCACCATTTTCACTATATTTTACATCAGATGGAGTTGATCCTAACGTAAATCCTTCCTGAGCCAACTTCCTCCTCGATTGCTGCATGTTTTTTGGAGTGAACTTTTGCTGTACTTTCAGAACGCAGCGATACCGTATGAGGATTTTTCTCCGTTTTCGAACTAAAAATTGTTTTCTCTGAAAAAGTGAACACTTATATTTGCGAAATGGAGAACATAATCCGAATGACGATATTTTTAAGAATGCCAAATTCATCATGTGAATGAAATTTAATTCCGAGTGTTCCTCAACAAAAACGCTTAGAAGAACTTCAAGTTTTTTTCTGCGTTGTTAGAGCACATTCTTGGTCATGACTGAGCCACGTACATCTTATACTTTTATCGCCGATTAAAGTATACTACTCACAATTATTCATCAAGCTTGCATTTCCATAAAAATTCTGCGCATTGCCTGGCAAGTAAATTCGTACATTCAATGGTACGGGAACCATCAGTTCATATATGCTATAAATTACACTACACATTTTTTCGTCCCTGGCTTGGGGTGGACTCCGACGTCAGACTTTTCTCGTGAATCCGTATAAAGTAGGTTTCATTAAATATTAAAAATTCAGCAATAATGTGTTTATGACAGATAACTTTTAAATTTCAAGTAACATGTACAGTGAGACCCCCACATGCGGACGCCTCAACCTGCGAACGATTCGACATAGGGACACTTTCTTTCCAATCAAAAAAGACCCGACCTGCGGACACTGACTCAACCTGAGGACATTTAAATTTTCAGAAAATCAAAATTTTCAAGCCAAATTACTAGGAACAGATATTCAAAACCATAGGATGGTAAAATGTATGCGACAAAAATTGTTTTAAAATTCTGTCATCATTTTCCCCTCCATTTAGCTAATTTAAAAAATTATCTCAAGCATAGAGATTCTCAAGAAAGAAGGGATCTCCTTCTCTCTTTTTGTCTAGTTTAATTTTTACAAGAAATGCTAACATCTCATTTTTAATAGTGTACAGAGGTACAGCATTCTTCCTTGGATATTTTTCCCTGTATGTTCCTCAAGAAACTGTTGAAAGAACATTATTCTCAACTTTTTGCTTGACAAAAAGCTAATTTTTATAGGTTCACTTCAAGAAGGCTAGATAAAAAAAAAGTGGAAAATGTCCTCTAAGAAGACAAAAACATCTGGAATAATCAGGAATGTGCCAACTGTGAAACTCAAGAAAGAAACCATAAAGATGCCACAGCTGGAGAAGAAAGGAAGAGAAGAGAACAGTTGCTGAATTGATGGATCTTAACATTCAGCAGTAGCACAGAAATTGTTCATTTTGTGAATGTTTTATTTCCCCAAAGCTCAAAATTTTATACATGAGTTGAAAAACACCGATTTAATAATTTTTTCATCAGTAGAAGTTTTTCCTCAATTTTAAAAAGGAATTTTGATCAATATTTCTTTCAGAAAACACCAATTAAAAATTATATAATGCAAGTCTATGGGAAAACAAGACTTGACTTAGGGACACTCTTGATACACCAATTACGTCCGCATCTTGGGATCTCACTTTTCTTATTGCCAATCACACCTGAAGTTGCAATAAGTTTTTATAAAATCCCAGTGTTATAAAATCAGACTATATCTTTCAGTGGCCTTTTTTTCAATTCGTGAGATGGCCATTTCACTTAATATTGGAAAACATCTTCCGCCTTTACTCCATTTTTTAATAAATTTTTCGGACATTCCCTGGTTCATCAGCGTTTCAAGTCTATTGAAACTCATATGAAATCTAGAGTGAGTGATCAGCATCAGACCGATCATCAAATTTCAGAAATATGGCAGAAGAATCAGGAATTCAAAAGAAAGAAAAACACTCCCGAACATCACGGATTTTTCCACAAAAAAATCAACTCGTCCGTTTATACGAGTGTTTCAGCTTACCCGCGTCTGGTAATCTTTGAATACGTTCGTGTTTCATCCACTTGTAAGTTATTATATGTTCGATTATGCCTGATATTCGATTATCCACACGAAGGCACTCAACTCATTACGTTAGGAGCGTAATTGAAGTTTCACCCCAGTGACCAGTCGATATTTAATACGCAGAATCATATTATCTTTTCTCGAGTGCTGTACCGGCTTAGCGCGTTGTGCAATACGAAGCATATGGGGAAATTAGGGGCATAAGTATATAGAGAATGCGCTGGTGAAGGAATTCTGCGTGATTAACTGAAATTATTTAGACTAGTCGTATCATGATATTCATGAAAGCAGGTTACTGTGATTTGAGAAAGCTAAACGCAGGAATTAGCATACGTGAATAAACATGAGCCTGTTGCAGCGAACGCTCCCCGCCGGAACCCACTTCATTTCCAACTCAGGAAACCGACTCGGTTCGTGAGGTCTTCATATTTTTTTTTCCGGGTATCTCCCAGGATTTGCCGAGGTGAAAGGGTTCCACGAGAATTCTTTTTGTTCGAATGTATGCGGAAATCCCTCGCTTGACTTGATTAGCCCGAGTTTTTAGCTGCTCGCGTGGGTCTCAAAGAACGTGCCTGACTCCGTGACTCGCTTGCTAGCGTCGAGGACTCCTTCCTCCGTATCTGAGATTGCAGGCCGTGATTGGGAGCGGAGCTGCGACTAAAGCGCAGTCTCGACCGATTCCCGGGCTACATTAACGTTTCGTAGAACCCTCGGCATACAGTACATTATAGTCAAGGGATGATGAGCTTGAGGGTTGAATTAAAAAGAACTGGAAGGCTAGAAGAGAAATCAAAGGGAATACAGTTAAATAATTCACTATTACAGTGGATTCACCTAATCCCGCATCTGAGAGAACTAAGTTCCCGCAATTGATCACGTTCACAGGGATTTGTCTGCTTGGGAATCATTGTTGTATGAGGTCAACTTAACAATTGAAAATGATCAAAAGTTTCTGATAATCAGTATACAGCACAATGAGAATAATTTAGAAAGAATGCTTTCTGATAAAAAAATAAATCATATTTCAGTTGAAAGAAAAAGAAAGAAGAACTGTAACTGAATTTACCTAAACGGAGTTATGTCTCTACTAATGCAATAGTGACATCTAGGATTGATTTGCTTAAACGGACCCCATCGCAGGATGATTCCATTTTTCACCTGACAGGGGTTCTCTGAGAGTAAAACAGAAATTCATCACAGTAATCTCTTCAATTATGCTTACATCAACGGAAGAGATCAAATACAGTAATCGTGCATATCCATTCCAAATTGAACGCGATAAGAGAAAAAGTAAAGCTGCTCGAATAAAGATGGAATTGGACACATTTGTTCTGATTGATTTTCTGCCTCGCCGACTATTGATTTTAGTATTTGCAGTACAGTGATGATGCGTATAAAAGAATTTTAATGCTTCTGTATACTGTACAACGAAGTAACGTGGATAATAGGAAATACTGTATTCCTATGCGTCGCTTTTCGTCAAGGTTCCTAACTTCCTATGCACAGTGATCCGACCACAACATGGTCTCTCCACGATTCAGAGTAAGGGCATACAGTATTAAATAAAAGCTGGAATAATCCTACTTCTGCTGAAGGTAATCCGCAAGACAGAAGAAATGCAGACCGACGAGTAAGGTACGACGACGACGGATTCTTCCCGTACGTCGGCATTTCCATCGCTTGACTGAGTTGAAAATCAACGGAGAGGTGACCGACGGAAATGGAATGTGTCCTTTATTAATTAGAGGCAGGAAAACGACGGGCTCGGTGGGTAGAATGAGACGGGGGTCGGTCCTTCCCTTTGCGAACCCGACGAGGCACGAAAAAGGAACCTCGGATGCAATTACGGACGGGAACTAATGAAAGCCCGCTTGCCACAGTCCGCGTCGAAGCGGAAAGATGCGGAATCTGTGCGCTTCTGTGATTTGCGCCATGATGCGGGGAACAAACTGAACACTCCGGAAAACCCATTGCAAGATCTTTTGATGAGTCATGTGTGAGAAAGAGAGCCGTGTCCACTCTGAGAGACGGAGACACACACTCTCATCTCCTTTTCTCTCTCTCGCTCTCTCTCTCTCATGATAATCAATAATGGCGCTGACACCCCCAGCTCCCGTTCATAAATACTCCCATCTCGTCCTACCTGACATTCCCTTGGCTGGTCCGAGTGGGGATGTGCTTGATGCCAGCTCATATCACTCCAGATTTGAAAATATACCAGTAATTACCGAAAAAATAATTTATCTTGCGTGAACCGCGATGGGATGAATAAAAGTAATTGCGAAAAAGAGAAGCAATCATGCGTCTCCCGCGCACATCGCTGAGGGGTATTTCTCTGGAATAAATTGCAGGAACCACCACACTTCGCAGAAACAAATACATGCTGTATGAAGTAAATGTTCACACTAACCGTGTTTGGGTCTAGTTTTAACGTACATGCGTGTATGATAAAAAAAAAGAGAGAGTTAAACTAGAAAGTCCTTTGGAGTTGAATGTCGGGCCTGGTTATCTGTCGAAAGTGACAATCGAGTCATTTATTTTTCAAAGGGAACAATCATTAATGATCGTGCGGTAATTGCCAGTCTTCGTTTTGTCATCGTTGAGATATTTATCTTAAATGTTTAACTAAGGCTTTATTCATCGCTTCAACAGACAGAAGAAGTTACTGTTTAATTTCATGGTAATCAACTAGATGCGTGTAGGAAGCTGACCAAGCGTGGTAAATCACATTCGCGGATCGATTCGAACCTCCCCGGGAGTAATGGATTAATGAGATTAAGGCGCAGGCACGCTTCAGACGCGGGGGTAAGAAAAACAACGCAGTTGGAGAGATGGTCGTAAAAACGAGATCTATCAGCAAATAATTGAGAGCAGTTGCGCAGTGGAGCGGAGCAGAAAATAGCAGTTCCTGTCACGACTGCATTTCCCGTCACCAGATTCAAGGATGCGTTCTTCCCCGGGGAGTTCATCGTGTTCCCTCCACCGCAGGCAATCCTGAACAAACTGCGAAATAGATTGATTTTGCCTCTCATGGCTACACGATGCGACGGATCCTCCCTCCCGCCGCCGCGTCTTCCTACCTGTCGAGGTCTCAGAGCACCTTTCTTTACTTATCAAACATTGGAAAGCTGGCGAATCGTCGGATCCGATCCAGCATGCAGCTCCCTATATCAAGGATGCCGGCGAACCTCCCGATACTGCTTTCAGTCGTTATTCCATGCCTGCCGTGGCGTTTCATCGAACAACCATGACTTCGGTACAACATTCCCTCTGCTAGCTGAGTGTACGGGTCTCTATATTGAACCTTCTGGGAATGATGCTGGAGCTGGAGACGATAAGCTCACAGTTTTTTTTGTTTTTTTTTCCTACGTCGAAAGAACTTCTCCAGTTCCAAGAAAATCTAAACCATGTAACGTGATCAGCACTGGGGTATGTGTGGAAACGCGCTTCGCAAGATGTTCTCAGTTGAGAATCATTTCGACAGCTAGCGATGGGATGAGGTTTTGTGGTGTGAAATTGCTCGCTCGTGAATGCGTCGAGAGAACGAAGAGACAAATGCAATCGAGTTTCCTAATGAAGCCTTTAGATTTCTAATGCATATTCAATCAACCAGAAAACATATTTCAAAGAACTTCAAGATGATGGAATTCAACTCGAAAAATCCCGAGATGATATTATTCGACGATTTTTTATGCGCATAATGAAATGTTCGCCGAGGAAAACCATCCTTGCATCTCTGGATTTTTATACTGTCCTATGTAATGGAACAACACATAAATGGTATATTTTGCCAGTAACTGAAAAACACGGTACTTCTTCTAACTTTGCAGAATGGAGATGAAAAACCCAGCCGTTTTCAACATATTCTTTGAATGAAGAGATCAACATGATTTAGAGTTAAAAGTATGATATATTGTTCTGAAGGCGAGCTATTAGACTCTAGGAATATTTAGATTCATGTTTCCCTGAGGAGTAACCGAGTTTTCGTGCTATTTTGAAAATGATTGAATCACGTCCAGATTTTCAAGAGAAGGCTGGTTCATGTGATTCAAGTACAGTACCTATGATCAATCAATGAATAGGGATTACGGACAGGGAAGAATCTACGAATGCATTTTCTTTGAACCCGGTTCTGCTCCGCGGAGTCCCAATATTTTCTGAATTCTTTTCGGACACACTAGATATCGATGGCTAGAATATTATAAGAAATTTAATTGAAATGCATGAAAATTAAAAAATACTTCGATGTCCATGATCATAGGTGAGGGCATTTCTATTCCTCAACCTCCTCAGCTCAGAAGGCAGCCGCGAACATGAATTTTAACGGAGGCCATCCAAATTTATTTTCAGATAGAGCTGGATGAGCTAAAAAGTTGAAGAAATGTTTCCTTAGAAATGCCCAATGTTTCGAACACTCTTGAAAATGAAGAGCGACTTTTTTGATTTAGTCTTTGTTCTTAATTTATTTGGAAACGAGTACAATACTTGTATCAAAATTAATCTTCATCATATAGCTGGCACCTGTCAGACCATCAACTTGCATCTGGAGCAAGACTCATTTGTTCCCGGACTTTTGGGATTAAATTTGAAGGGGAGAACGCTTGAAAGCGTTTTGTCTCATCACCAAAGCTCAGCGCTGGACGTCACGTCAGTCAAGCATCAGCAACGAATGAGCCGTCGGCTCTCGTCAGAAAATCCCGTGGTCATTAAGCGATGACGCAGATCCTCGGGTCTGTTTTTCCGGATTGATCAAGAGGACGCGTCACAGGATTTTGCTGGCTCTCTTCAGGAATCTGCACCGAAATATGCGAGTTATTCCCTCCCTATATACAGCGAGTTTATCCGGAGAGTTATTATCCCGGGATGAAAGCCGCGGAATGAAAACGACTTCAGCGGAACGGGAGCAAACGATTTCAGGATTAATTTGTGATTGGAGGCTTATTTGTTTCCAGGGAAGGATTCACGGTGATCCCTAAGCGCTGCTCACTCAAACAATCAAAAGGAATGGAAACTATGATGGCCTGATAATACGTCAACCGATTCGAGTCTTCTTATTTGATCTCGTCCCGAGAATCTCTCCATTCCATCATCGAATTATTATTCGATTGTGCATAATGGAAGGCTACAAATTAGCGCGATTATGGAACCATCCCGCCCCACCAAAAATGATAGTCCTCAAATATTAGTCGGTCCTCTACGTTCGAGATATTGAAGCATATTAGGGCCACTCTGCTGTCCCCTTCATGGGCCAAAATTCGAGCTGTATAATATTGTATTGGTAAAAACATAAGGTTCTTAGGATATTTTATCCGCTGAGTAACCATTTTATCCGATATCCATGACGAAAATTCTCAAATTTGTTGCGTAAACAGTAAATAATATGAACATACTCCTAGTGAGTTTACATTTATTATCTTTTAATGTGCGAAGGTGAAGAGATATTCTTTAACGGATTTTTATGATCTATTGGAAATCTTCTTATGAATTTCGAATGTTATTCATGGGTTTAAAAATTTGCAGAGTATCTTGCGCATTAGTTTTCGGCGCATGTTTTTAAAAATTTATGATGATGTGTGCGTTTTCAGACTGCAACGCGTTAAAAAAATCTAGAATGCTTATAATTATCAGTAGCTTATACAGTTTTTTTTTTCTAAAATCGCTGCAAAACACCGGCCAGGACATGGTCCACGGACGCATGCGGATGGCAAAAATACGGAAATAATCTTTTACATAATGTTGAAGCCAGCAATTGATGCTTTTCTTCGTCGGTGCCCTCGGTAATACATACAATCCAGCACTTCCTTCCCTTATTCAAATCGAATATCTTTGAGCAGATCTATTCCTATCTTCCATTTCACATCAACGAACACTGGCGAATGCTATGCTATAGAGATGAACTTCATGCTTTGAATCAGCGAAAATCGTAATTTTCCTGCATAGGAGAGCAATGCGTTGAAATTTGAGATATTTTAGTTCATTATGAATTCAACCTAAAAGTCAGCCGCGAAGAAATTTAAGGAAAGATATGTTATATTCTGGGAAGGATCATCAGTTGTGTTAGCGGCCAGGAAGGCGCAGTTTCACAGCGCTGAAATGTTATATAAAGGTTGCTTTCACCGAAGTGGGACGGGGACGACGGACTGATGTTGATGTGCATTTCCTCCATCAGCCCTTGATGCAAGTATGCGAATGAAGGTTTAAAAAATGCGACATCCGCCAAGTCCACCTGGATGAAAGCATAACTTATGAATTGAGTTCCGCATATATAAGCGTATATGCCGTCAAATTGCGACGGACTGGCATTATTACTCCGTGAGATGCACAGGCTGTTCCTTTGCTCTCGTCAGAGAGCATCTCTCCTGCGTGGCATTCGAGCCGATGAAAAATTCCTTCAAGCAGACTCGGTCATGATGCGTCGACGAAGACATGAAAGGCGATGGAAGAAATTTCTCTGGGGACCTGAAAAATGCAACAAGAAACTCTCAACTCTCTCTCTCTCTCTCTCTCTCTCTCTCTCTCTCTCACTCCCTACTCTCTCTCTCTCTCTCTCTCTCTCTCTCTCTCTTTTTATTTATCTTTCTTTCTCTCTTTCTTCCTTCCTGCCATGCTTTCTTTCTTTCTTTCTCGTCCCTTCTCTTCCTCCCGCAACGAAGATATCGACTGCTTGCGACCCTACAAAGAATAAGACATTACAATCTATTCGAAATGCTTCTTCAGGCTTTTCATTGGTCGCTTTGGATCGATTGTGATTTGAACAGTACTTACCATTCCGCGGATTTACTTAGAATCTTTTCTCATTGTTCATATGCATTGATTTAGTAATGCAGCCAGGAAAAGAATGTAAAAATTTTCAACTCTGAGCCGCCATGCTTGGCCAGCGAAACACATTCCTACTCCAGATTTGATGCGTGGAATTATATAACATGCTGTCGAATCTGAGTCAGAAATTAATTCAGGGATATTCGCAATTATTCCACTCGTCAAGGAGTGATCAGTGGGCTACATTCGGGAAACCCACTCAATCTCAAGGACAATCAAGGTGCTGGAAAGATGAAGGACTGCATATTGAAGAAAAATTGAAACTCGCCGGTGGACGTATAACCGTTGAAAATGGTTGAAAATCGCTGAATCTGAGTCGTAGAGGCGTTTTAAAATTTGACACATATTCTCACCTTTGAAAATACAACATACTTCATGCTCGTTGGGTTCCTGCATCAAAACGAAACGCTCTCATGCAAACCTGAAATCATCAATTATATGCTATTTTAAGCTCCGTTTATAGCACTTCCACAATTTGAATTGGATCAAATATTAGGAAAACCAACAAGTCTAAACAATCAAACGTCTTTCTCGTTTCGCTCTTTGCAAGTTGATCGAAAGTATTCCACCATATGATGCACGTTTTATTATCCCTAAAGACATTTTTAACCTCTTGGTAAATGTTATTGGGCGTTCATCCTTTATAACATTAGAGTTTCATGTTGATCGTAGAACTCTTCCGAATGGAACAACTGCTGAATCATCCATTACCAGCATGGGATGTAATTTAAATAAAAGTTGATGAACTTGAATGAGTTATTTTTCATTAAATAGCTCGAACATGTCAGAAGTCAGTTACGATCAAAATTATGAATCAGCTTATTTTTTAAACTCCTAAATAGATGGTTGCGATACATGTTCGATCGCCTGCAAAATCTGTGATCTTGCATAACCTGAATAAAGACTTGCTGTTTTAAAAAGCAAGTATTATTGACGTTACACCGCTTTCTTGCGACGAACAGTAAACCGACTGCTGAAGAACGTAATGCGGTCATCATCTTTCGTTGGTAACGTTTTGCATTGCTGCATGACCGCATATAAATGCCTCTCCACTGGCAAGTGACGCTTACGTGGTACGTGGAGAGGCCTTGCATGCAATATTATAATATACTATAGCGATGAAAGAACGTCGCGATGCATCTTCCCGCAACTGCAGGTGCAATTACATGACGCCACCATTAGGACGATTATAGGGACATCCACAGGTGGAATAAAACTCACGTGGTGTGAACGCCGCTTGTTGTGAAGCGGTGGAATTAGCACGTTTATTGGCATCGTGAAATGCTTCCCCCGAGGCCGGCATCCAATACCGGCTTGCTTTTGTCTTACCAGGCGCTTAACTTCGCGTCCCGGCAACGTTGACGTTGGGATGCGCGTCGGATGCTGGGGAGGGATCAAGGAGAGGACGGGAACTGTTGGGTGCATGTGTGTAGCGCTGCAGTGTGCTCTTCATCCGTATATATACTATATATGCATGTACAGTATATATATATATATATATATATATATATATGGAAGCACAGGATGGGAGGCCATCTCATCCTGTGAGAGCGGAAGTGGCCATCAATGTAACGTCGCCGTCGTCCACGGACCGCTTGTCGCCTGATATTGTGCTCAGCTCCACTCCTGCCGGCTAAGTAGCCCTGAACGTTCCGGCGATTTGTACCACTTCTCCCAATTGTTTTTTCTAGCTGCATCCCGTCGATCCTACCGAACGCTCGGGGAAACGCGTTTGTCGGAGTTTCATAATGCCCGCGTCTGGAAAGAAGCAATTACGAGATTATGATCAGACGTAATCAAGACGAAATGTCTGCTAACTTACCACTCCCTCCGCTCCGACCTTCTTCGAACAGAACTACGGACACAAAAGCTGGATTTCCAAGGACTTGAGAAAAACGAGAGCTCTAATGAAGAAGAGTTCACGAATGTGATGGTCGATTTTTCAAGAGGCCCAATATACCAAGGGTCAAGTAGCCTGTTTCTCTGCGGTTGGTTGTTTCGAAAGGAGGAAAAAGAAAGGCATTATTTAATTCTGCAAAAATAAGACGGAGCAAACTAAAATCAACATTTTTAAATTCTCTGATTTTTGTGAAAATTCTTAAACCGACAACGCGGGATTTATAAATTCCTCATATACCGATTGAACAGCTTTGCATATGACGCAATTCCAAAGAACTATGATTCAGTGGACTGTACTGTCGGATTGCCTTCACTCGAAGAATCAAATGAAACATATATGCACTGTAATCCCACATTGAACGAATGTATTTCAGTGATTACTCGAGGAAAGAATTCAAGAAAGTTAATTCAATAAAAAATAATAAAATGCCTCACGTTGATCTCACTGTGACGTGAAACTCGATACGGAGAAGTTCATTAAAGTCACGAAATGTCAATCAGAAGGAAATGACCCGATCAAAATTCAAATTAGACCGCAGCGTTTCTTCGTTAAGAATCACCTGCTGATGAACATTATTCGAGGCCGTGATGATTTTATTTCTTCTGCATCATATTGAAGCGTCATAGCACGCATGTTCACTATATATGATGACTGTGGCGATGGTGCAACAACTGTAGCAGTTTCCATCTGCTTATATGCTGTCCCTTCCTCATAGTTGTTAGTCGTAATTAAGAATCTCGAAACATCTTCAACCCTGGTTCCGTGCGAATGGGCACGCAAGGAAATGACGCGGTGGCTTTTATAGTTTTCTTTTTTTTTTCAAGAAGATCCTTCCGCATTTCATTTATTTAAGACGATCGATGCCAGTGCAAGTATAGGCGAAGTTCGGAACGCAGTGGTTTTCTCTGAAAATCGATCACGCGGCTTTAAATTGAATAATTGAACCGCTTGCTCCATGTTCCGGGATGCGTCGTGGGCAAATGAAACCGTCATTCTCTTTGTACAAGGATAGTACAGAACCATGTAATCGGGGTAATTTACCCGGGCGCGGCTTCGGGGGATCATAAAATGTATCTTCTTGTCGGCGGGACGGGTATCTATTGATGGCTGCAAGACCTTTCCAGTGGATTGGAGCAAAATCTCTGCGGTGCAAAGCTGATGGGATTGCCCTATCTGGAAGCATGAAACACCCGACATAAAATACTCATCTCTCGACAAACGAATCCCCAGAAGCACTCCAAATTCGAGTATGAAAACAACTTCGTTCAGCACACCTTACGTAACTAGGAAAACCTGAAAATATTTTCAGTCTTGCTTTGAAATACGGATATCTGCCAGGAGAATTTCTCGAAATTACTGCTATCATTAATGCGGTGGATACGTTTCACAATAGTCTCGCCGAGGCACCGCATTATTTAAAATCAGTGCAATCCTAAGCTCAAGCTCTTTATTCTCTTATTTCGGATGCAGAGTGAAACCCCGGGTGCTATTTTTTTAGAATATTTTTTTTAAAAATTTTGCTTGAAGTTCTCGATGACGACGATGAATTGACGGAAACCAAGTTTTATGGTCAGCGATTGAACTAGTAGATCACACGTTCAAAAAAATATTCAGATTGTTTAAATTCAGAGCATACATCGTTCACCGAGCCATCGGGTGTTTAAAAAAGCGGTATGCTCTGCCTGGGTACTTGAAGCGTTTTTTATTGCTTTATTTTAAATGCTGAAATCTAAGCAATCGGAATATTCTAGGAAGAAGTTTTGAAGAAAATTTGTACAATTTTACAGGCACTCCAAGAAAATTCTAGAAAAACCTAGACTTTTCCCGGGTTTTGTCAGTGTAAAAATGAAATCGAAATTCTCACTTTTCCACTTCAAACCGTACTGAACTCTGATTTGGGAAGAGTATACCCGGTACAGTATTTCAGAAATTGGAATGCTAATGTCAAAGTATGCTTTTTCAGTGTGCAGTACAATATATCCGCTGGAAAACCTTGTCCATTTTTACAGAGGCAAAGCTTATACATTTTACAAGAACCAGGAACATATCGATAGCATCATACGTTTTTATAGATGATGTCCGAGAGTAAGATACAACGGCGAGATTGGAGAATTTAGAGACTTTAAAAGGAATACGGTTTTTCTCGAGTCCAGACTATATGGGAAATGTTATGCATATTTTACCTCCTGTATGTATGGGTCGCGCAGATAAGATTGCGATGAGGCGTACACTTGCCGCCCTCTTAATTGTTGAATTGCGCAAACAAGAGTGGCCTCTATTCGCTAAATGATGACGGTCCAAACAAACTGTAGTTTTATCGGGCTGTGTTGAATGTTACTAGCGATTGAATGTTTAGCGAGGCAAAAAAGAGCCCTCCTCGTGTTGTTTCTTCGTCAAACCAGCGCTGCTGTTCGCGGGCTCTTGAGCTCTGATGGCCCCTGGCAGCTCATATTCATCCCCCGGGCCACGCAAAACTGCTCCGTCCGTCCCGGAAAGAGGAATAGCGACAGATCGGTAGCCAGACAAATCCCGGACGGTTCCCGACGCCGTCGCAGCGCGGGTTCCCGCGGGAGGGTGCTGGTGCGGGTGCGGGTGGCCGTGGGTGTTGACGACCGGGTCAAGACAGTGTTGCGGAATGTTGGGCTGCGGACCGCGAGCGCATGCGGGGTGATTTGTCGCGGATAAATCAGCGCAGCGGCAATTAGGCGGCAAGGAATCACACCAGCTTTGGGGCAGGGTTCAGTCGGCGAGCCGCGGGGATCGTCAGCTGTCCAGGCAACCCTGTGGAAGTACGCTCCGGAAGCTGGATTTCGTGAAGGCATATGAGAGATGGCCCGGAGTTAAGGACCTCGTTAATCTCTGTGCCGTACAATCCGCGCTATAATGCCAAGAAGCTCATCGCCCAGCACCCACCCCTTCCCCGACGGTACAACGCCAGCAGGGTAAAACGCCATCATGAGAAAAGGATGTTGAGCAGCATGATCGCGTTCATGAAATTTTGCGAGTTCATGTCTCACTCCAACAGCGAGATGCCAGAATACAAAATTGCCATTGATTTCTAAGAATATGACGCACGTCGAAGTCCGTGGCTGCAGCCCGCTGAACCCATGTTGGAGTGACATCTGAGCGGATGTAAAGAAGACGTATTCCTGTCGATTGGAATCCTATCCCGTCGGATCGTACCAGGAATCGACGGAGTCGCTCAACGTTCATTGCGGCGGGCACAGGGAAAAAAGTTCCCACCAGGAACAGCATTCGCAAGCCAAAACCGATTTATATTTCATCTTGAATTTAAAGTTTTTAAGTAAGGCCCTGAGTCAATCATTGAAAACAAAAGTGCACCGCAACTATCTGGCACTTTTAATGCCCCCAGTGCGGAAGTACTGTGCATAAAAATATGTGCCCAAGACAATTTATTCTCGGGCACAAGTTTTTTCCAGAATGAAATGAAAATGAAAATAAAATTATGGATCACCACCATTTGTTTATTAATTTCTGTGATAAAAAAATGGGGCTTACTGCATCCATTTACCTTGGTGAGCCATTGGAAGATCTATTGCAATATCCAATTGCAAAAGTTTGAGCACAAGTGGATGCAACACATTATGTTAACCTGTTGAGAAAATTTCTGTCTCAAAGAGTCAAAGGGTATAACAATACCCTTTTTCTTTTGCCCGAATCATACGGCAGTGTGCTCATTGTATACTGGCAGACTGATAATTCTTGCTCAACCTTCGCATTTTGGACATAATCCCAGGAGACGCAAAAATAACACAACTTTTCGTCAGTATTCATTCCATGGCCGCAAGATGCAATGACGTTTGCGCGGTTTGGGCAGCGACATCTCGTTTCGCGCCTGTCTACGACAATGATTCATCTCACGGATTGTTCACCTAGAAGGGAAGAAGGGCGCTGGTAGCTGTATATACCAATTGCGAACAAAGTCGGAAATGGCGCAGCGTGTAAGAAGCGTACAAATAATACTGTATTACTGTAATAATCAGAAAAATGTTGACAATTAAATCACGCGAACTGTATAAGTCATGGAACTTATGAGTGCCATAAGGCTAGAATTTGCATATTAGTGCAAAAATTAAAACCACACATTCATCTTGTGCCCTTAATTTCAGCCTTTAAACCGAACTTTGTTCATTCAACTGCTTGAATTTTTAAGAGAAAACAAAGTTTGCAGACCGAAATGTTTGTCTCTAATATCTATCTCATCCTTTAATATCTTAATTATCCTCGAGTTTTATTTTTCATACCGGGCTAATTGTGAAATTTTGACTTGCATTTGGATCGAGGTAAAGTATATATATGGCAATTTTCAAGGTTTTACTGTCGTCCTGAGATAAAAAATACAAAACATGACGTCAACTGCTACTAATCAGTTTTTTTTTTCAAATTATATACAGTAGTGCATTTTGAATGTGCAATAAAAAAAAATAGAAAAATTTTTGAGACTGGCTTTCTTACATCCTTACAAATGTTGTATGTATGCGACAATATGTTGGGATTGTATCTCATTGACTTTCATGCTGTGCATAAACTTTTCATAAGTATGGAATTAAACAAATAAAATGTGGGTCTTGATGGTTGCTTTAGTCTAGAATTTTTGCATAAAACAAAATTCTTTGACTAAGACTTTTGATCTAGAGTCGGATTATCAATGCAGAAGATTTCTCAGTTATACAATTACTTATTCTTACATCTTCTTTTAATTTTTGTGGCTCAGAATTGGTAAGAATAAAAACAAAATTCTTTGACTAAGACTTTTGATCTAGAGTCGGATTATCAATGCAGAAGATTTCTCAGTTATACAATTACTTATTCTTACATCTTCTTTTAATTTTTGTGGCTCAGAATTGGTAAGAATTTTTAATTGATAAAATTCGTGTAGTTGTCAGGAAGGGTACGCCGTTTGTTGAGCCCTGCCTTTGCGGCGTTCATCACTATGGAAACAGTAGGGGAATGGGTAAGTTTTAAAAGCCCCCCTATTTTTATCCCTACCTGACAGAATGGAAACGGGAAGGAAAAACAAATTCTCAGCGCCCCTCATGATACCTCAACAAGCTTTTAAACTGGCGACGGAGGACACTGGATACCACTCATTGGCGAGGCAGTTTTCGCAGTCGTCAGCAGGAGGGAAGGTTTCCTTCTGTTGTAGGGGAAACAGAGATGAGGATGAAGGGACTCCACAGATACCCCTGCCCAGGCCAAGACCCAGCTGTGAGGTTGTGACTTCGCAGCTGTGAGGCTGTGACTTGGGCGGAGGGAAGTTTTAGGATCCATTAGGTGTGGACCCCCCACCCAAGCATTTAGACACAATGTGTCTTTTATCCTCAGTCGTCAGTCATCTATACCGCAGGCTAAGTAGCGTTGATGAACAGACAGACTGACTGTGCCAACAGAATCTGACCTGGGAAAACCCGAAGTACTCCAGCTGTTATTCGGTAATTCGATAGAAGTCACTTGGACGTCCATCACCCTCAGGAGGCTGCACATCATCGACTTTCCACCCCCAACTTCTCTCTTGGTGGGAAGGAAATCTTCTAGGCCTCAAGTTGTGTACTGCACTCTTAAATCCATCCAAATTCAGGGGTTCATTATATTCCAATAATTTCCACGCGGGGTATTTTCTCAGTAAACTGATATTCTTGCGCGTTGGCTAATTTATTGTTTATTGCATTACAGCTTCTGTTGCATACTACCATAATGTTTCCTGCACCAGCACATATTTTCGTACGAACACAGTAAACTATATATTTTAACATGACATGGATTGAAGACTCGTACAAAAGAAATTGCTTGACGACCTAGAGAACACTAAAAGCCGTAAAAATTAACAAAGGATAGTAATTTTGAGTTTTTTGTGATTTCTCAACTTCGTTCTTCATTATTTGATTGTTTTCCTGTCGAATATTACGTCTCCTTTCCGTTGCAGTCCTGTGAATTTTTAATATTATTGAGTACTGTATTATGAAAGTGTCTAATACATGTAGTATATTTCTTGCTATTGCTTTCGGATGTACGATGATTATTTTGGCATTTGCAGACCTTACTTACTCAAGACTGTAAATACTGAATGTACAGTTCCGTGCTTATACTTATTTTGGGTAATTACTTATTTTGTTCACGCCTGACCATGTGTCAATGCTTTACTCATGGGTCTAACAGCACAGTGGTCAAAATGGGAATAATTTTGTTTTTAAAATTTAATTTGTGAAAATTCACTTGAAAGTCAGTTTAGGAAGAGAAAGAAACAGAATGATCTGAATCTAATTACTGACTGTTTTTCCTCTCTGTTGAAATTGAATACTGTATTATCAAATAAATATTAATTACAGCAAATTTTGAAAAGAGGGGTTTTCCAAATTTTTTCAAAACATTGGCTGATGATGCCTTATTTGGATCGCAGTTTTCTGGTATCTCATACGCAAGACTTCAACATAAACAGAACATACGAGGACTTTGTAAAGTGAGCTCAATAGTTGCAGAAATAAGTTTCTCATGTCTTGTATGATCATGTCTGGCCAGATGGCAAACATGCAAAATAAGCTTTTTATTGCAGAAAACCCCAGAAAACGACTTGAATTCTAT